>CATIWR010448745.1:0-29079 GCA_949677035.1 Omphalea diandra | reverse complement strand
CATTACATATATTTTCAAGTATCCCAATTATAATAGTGCAAATGTCATTATCATGCTTCTACCAATCGCATGATTAAATGATCATTTATCCAATACATATGTTCATATGAGATTTCATATCATTTATGCAATGAATATGTTTATGTGGTAATGCCAATAAATGTGGATAGGGATGTTACAAAACTTGTTTAGATTACTATTAGAGGCCATGCACAAAGAGTAGTGGACATGGTTTGCTATAACCTAATTGTAAGAATTTTTTTTTAGTATGACTGAATCTTTTTGAGGTAATTATCCTAATCTTCATAATTAGCTTTTACACCTTTTGTTTCATATTAATAGGACCATGAGATTGGAAAACATAAAATTTTAAATTTCTATTTTCCTATGCATATAAATTGGTAAACACAGATTAGATTGGTAATCTCTTAAAGTCTTTTTCAACAGGTGTTGATAGATTGTCTATAGTAGTTAGTGCTTGCATAAGGAATATAAAAACAGAATAGACACCTTCGAAAATACTTTTTCCACAGTCCATTTGTTATAGTCCACAACTATTATTAATTCAAGGGGTGTTGGATGGACTTTCATGGTCGTGAATGCCTCATCCATGGTTGCTTTGCATTTTTGTTATAAATTCAAACTTCTAATTACTTTAGCCTTTTATATACCTAAAAATTTGAGCAATATGAGAGTTTTTGAGGTTCTTTTGCATCCACTTAAGATCTTGAAATATGATTGAATTGAGGAACCTACATTTAACACAAAAACATTTGCACGATGATTAACAATCTTAATAATTGTTTATGATTATCAAAACAAGAACTTGAATCACAAGGTTTAACACTAAGAAATGTGTCACCTATTGCATATGCAATAATTATAAAGAGAAGTATAAGCTTGTAAAGAAAACTTACTTTGTCACGGTGTTGGCAATAAAGAATCTAACACATTATTGTTCATCCTACAAGGTGTTGACTGTTTCGAGATTAAGCCCTATGAAAAAGTTATGATGATTACCTACGTTTGCTGAAAAAAATGTTGATAAGATGGTTGCAAATGTCGTATATAGAAGAACTATGCCAAATAATTAACATAAAATCTAGTCTAAGTAAATGAAAAAAATAATTTAATTTTTTCTAGATCAAAATGTGAGGTTAATTGAATAACAAAAATGGAAGATATACTTTGATGATGTAGTAGATGAAAACAAAATATGTACTTATTCAAATACTTATTCGCATATCTTATCAAATAGATGGTAAATAAATATGAATTCTCATCTATTAAACCTCAATTTAAAAGAAACCCTAAAATTAAAAGATTTTATCAAAATAAAAGCTTCCAATAAAACAATTTTATTTAAATTGAAACTTTTATAAATTGCACTATTAAAATTTTTTTATTACTTTGAACTTAATATAGTCATGCTTCTTTTACCTTATTTGGAAATTAAAATATAAATAATTTCTTATCACTTTTCACATTTTTAAATTGTAATTCATGAATATTTATGAGTGTTTAAGTTTATTTACTTGCAATTGCATAGAAAAGAGAATTTATCTTTTAAAGGTATTGAAAAATTCAAAAATTCAATAAATTGTTAAGATTTTCATTTGTAGTAAAATATTGATTGTTTGAATTATGGAGAAAGAAGTAAAACAAAATAAATTTGTTATTAAAAATAGGAGAAATTTAAAAAGTAAATAAAAAATAAAAAGAGAAAATAATTTATGTGTGTATTACTTCATTCATTATAACATCTATTTGTAGCGTTGGAGGTTATAAAAATAAAATAAAGATAGAATACTATTTCATAAAAACTTTTATATGCATAAAAAATAAATATGATAAACATTCCATATTATCATAATGTTTAACTTCTATATATATATATATATATATATATATATAAGATAAACCTCTAATATTATCATAATAGACCTCTAATATTATCATAATATTAAAAGAAATTTACATAATAGACCTCTAATATTTTTTATCATAATAGACCTCTAATATTATCATAATAGACCTCTAAGATATATATATATAAAAGAAATTTACATATTTGTTTTTAGAAAATAAAAAAATATTAAAAAAGAAATTAACAAGATTTAAACTTTACTCAAACCATTACCCCTTTGATAAAGCAGTTTATCCATTATTATGAAACGAAATGAAGCATCCAAAGTGGAGTTCGCGTTGGCATTTGCATAGTTAGAATCACCCACGATGAAAATCAAAAACGTAATCACGAAGAAGTCCAAAAATCCAAAAAGTGCCACGTATCTGTAGCAGTGGAGAGAGTGGGGAAGTACGAAAATAAACAGACAATGGGGTTTCGTGGTAATAGTAGGGATAATAGGGACGGACTTGTCATTTTTGATCACCTACCTCCGTTTTATAAGCAAGTGCAGAGGACATTCTGGAGATTTTCAAATTTCTATTCGAGGAGTTTGGGTACGGCTCTTTGGCTCTCTCTCTCTCTCGGAAGCGAAGGGCGTCGTACGATACCATTTTCATTTCTCTCTTTTAACTTTTTCGCTGTACGATCAGTGGTTTCCCGGTAGCGGTTTTCAGGTTAGTAATAGTGGTTTTTCTTCTATTGTTCCTTTTCTTTTACCATTGCATGGGCTTTCACCATGGATCTGCTGTAATATTCCCTGTTCGATGCTTTACTTAGTAATGGCGAGCCTTGTTTTGCACAGATCTATTTGCTTTCCAAAGAAATGATTTACTACTACTGACTGGGTTTATTTTCAGATCGTTAGGTCTTCCTCGCGATTTTTGGAAACGTAGCTTTGTACATGGTTTCGTTGTTTTACTATTCTATTTTTGAGGGTTTTTAGCGGTATCATCTGTGGTGGTCGCCCTTTATATTTTTCTCATCATTTTTTTGTATAATGGAAATTTTTGTATAAATATAGGACAGAGTATCATTATTAAAGTTATTGTTGTTTTTAGACTTGTTTGAACTAGTTCTTTTTGTTACTATTTACGCTTTTGACATTTCCAGTTTCACTCATTTATTGTAGCAAATGTTGAAAGATATGCTTGTAACCAAATAAGGTGCTGTTGTAGTTTATTTTGGTGGTATTTTTTGTATTTTTTTTCTAGACATGACATTACTTAGCACAACGTTTTTCAGTTTGTATATGAGTTGCATGTTTTGATGCTAGCATTAAAATTTGGTTTAACACTTTCCTGTTATGTCAGATTGAGTAAATTATTTTTTGCTTAAAATATAAATATTCTAAGCGTGAATTCAGTTTAAATTGTACTGTTTTTGTTCTATTGCAAGGCTTAGTTTAACGCGACTTATGTTGGTTTCTTTTTCATGGGTCTCTGTTTTTTGTTGACTGTTTTATTTTTAATAGCATCTATGTTATTATTTGTTTCAAAATTAATATCTGCCACATTGCTATTGTTTTGATGATGCACAAAGGAATATAACATCCTACGACATTTGCTTACTATTTCTTCTTGTCATTTATGTGCAGTTATCATTATGGTGAGAAAGAGGAGGACTGAACTGCCTTCAAGTGGTGGCGAGAGTTCTGAGTCTCAGGAAGCTGTTGGGGGCAGCACTCGAGGTTCCCAACGCCCATCTGAAAGGAGTGGCCCACCTCAGCAGGGAGGAGGTGGAGCAGCATACCAAGGTGGAAGGGGCTGGGGGCCACAGTCTCAGCAAGGAGGTCGGGGGGGTGGTTATGGTGGTGGCCGTGGCCGAGGTGGAATGCCACAGCAGCATCAATATGGTGCCCCTGCTGAACATCAAGGCAGGGGACGAGGAGGCCCACCTCAGCAGGGAGGTCGAGGAGCCTATAGTGGTGGTCGTGGCAGTAGTGGCCGTGGAGTAGGTCCTTCTTCTAGTGGCCCATCAAGACCACCAGTTCCCGAGCTGCACCAAGCTACCTTGGCTCCTCACCAAGCTGGGGTGTCCCCTCAGTTCATGCCATCTGAAGGGGGGAGCTCTTCATTCCATCCACCGGAGCCATCACCAGCAGTGGTTGCACAGCAGTTACAGGACCTTTTTGTCCAACAAGAAGGTTCTTCAAGCCAGGCAATTCAGGCGTTGCCCCCTCCCTCGAGTAAGTCAATGAGGTTCCCCCTTCGGCCTGGCAAGGGTAGCTCTGGCATAAGGTGTATTGTAAAGGCTAATCACTTTTTTGCTGAATTACCGGATAAAGATTTGCACCAGTATGATGTGAGTTCTCTCATTTGTAATTTAAATTGGAGATTTATGTTGAATTTAACGAGTTCAGTTATTTAATGCGGTTGATGTGGATAGGTTACCATCACACCAGAAGTCACATCACGAGGTGTCAACCGTGCTGTAATGGAACAATTGGTTAAATTGTATCGAGAATCTCATCTTGGAAAGCGCCTTCCTGCCTATGATGGCCGGAAGAGTCTATACACTGCTGGGCCACTTCCATTTATATTGAAGGAATTCAAAATCACTCTCATTGATGAGGATGATGGATCGGGTGGGCAAAGGTCAGCTTCTTCTTTCTGCGTTATCTTTTAGTTTCTTCTGTTGTTTCCTTTGGTTGGTATTGATTATCTTCTCTTATTTTTGCAGGAGAGAGAGGGAATTTAGAGTTGTGATCAAATTAGCTGCACGTGCTGACCTACACCATTTAGGGCTCTTTTTACAGGGAAGACAAGCAGATGCACCACAAGAAGCCCTTCAAGTTCTGGACATTGTATTACGTGAATTGCCGACTACACGGTATGGATCCTGTTCCTTCCTTTTGGAATATGATTGTGCATTTTTGAATTCCATTTCATTGTGTCTGGTTGCTGAACTATGATCAACTGTAGGTATTGCCCTGTGGGTCGATCATTTTATTCCCCTGATTTGGGAAGAAGGCAGCCCCTTGGCGAGGGTTTGGAGAGTTGGCGTGGTTTCTACCAAAGTATTCGCCCTACACAGATGGGATTGTCACTGAATATTGGTACTTGATTTTTGGTGTTTTTTACCATTGATATTTTTAATTTATTATTTTTAAGTTGGGTTCGTTCTAATTCCATCACTATTTTATATATATATATATATATATATATATATATATTTGTGAACTTGATGTTTTCTTTGTGATCTGTTGGTGTGCAGATATGTCATCCACTGCATTCATCGAACCTCTACCTGTCATCGACTTTGTAACCCAATTATTGCCTAGGGATGTTTCCTCAAGACCACTGTCTGATGCTGACCGTGTGAAGGTCTGAATTTGTTCCTTGTTTTTGCTCTTGCTTGTGGTTCTTTTTGGTTACTGCTATGACTCTTATAAGTCTTCTTAGATCAATTCTTCTCCCTCTTAAGCATCAGAATCACTTTCATATGATACTTTATTAACACTTAATTGACAAAACTGAATAAGCCAAAATGTTTATAAAAGTCAACTGAACTGAACCAAAAATTATATAATACCAAATCAATCTGAACCGAAAAATTCGGTTTAGTTCGGTTTTGGCTTTAAACAGCAAATCAAGAATTAACAACACAATCAACCCAAACAAAATAGAACACTTAATCCAGAAAACGAATCATTAACCAACAAAATCTAGAAAACATAATACAATCAATCCAGAAATTGATCAAACAAAAAAAATAACACAAATGATGATGATGCTAGAGGAGTTTTAGTATAGGTGGGTTCAGTATGTAGGATGAATAAGAATAAAAGCAAAAGAAAGGAAGAGGAAGAAGATGACATAGAAGAAGAAAGCAAATTGAATATGCAGCTAGAGTTTTAGGATATTTAGGGCTTCTGTTTTGTAAAAATACATAAATGCCCCTAAGAGTTTTATAAAATTACAGAAAAACTTCTCTCTTATATTAAGGTTTGGTTTATTTGGTCCTCATTCATACAAACCAAACTGATAACTGAGAATTGAAAATTTTAAAATTTATAACCGAACTGAACTGAATTAGAAAAATAACAGAACCAAATTGATCGGTTCGGTTTTTGGGTTTCAGTTCAGTTTTGCTGACCTCTAGTTAGTTGGAACGATATCACTGTATGTTTTGTTTCATTTTGACTTTTGTTATTGATGTTTGCTTGAGATAATCTATAAGATTATCATGTAATGAGATTTCTACTTGTGTTTCAATAGATAAAGAAGGCTCTTAGAGGAGTCAAGGTTGAAGTTACGCACCGTGGAAATATGCGCAGAAAATATCGTATATCTGGTTTAACATCACAGGCAACGCGGGAGTTGACGTGAGTTTTATGTTTATTTCCATTGTCTGCTGGTCTGCAGCTGTATCACCAGCACTTGTTTCCCTTATATATTCTGTTTTTATTAGTTTTCCGGTTGATGAAAGAGGAACCATGAAATCAGTTGTGGATTACTTTTATGAGACTTATGGTTTTGTAATTCAACACACTCAGTGGCCCTGCCTACAAGTGGGAAATCAGCAGAGACCAAATTATTTGCCTATGGAGGTGCATGCTCATCCTTAAGTTTTTCACTGGTGTTTAGATATGCTGGGTTACAAACTACTGGTCTGAAACAGGTTTGCAAGATTGTTGAGGGTCAGAGGTACTCCAAAAGACTGAATGAGCGGCAAATCACTGCTTTACTGAAGGTGACCTGTCAGCGTCCTCAGGAAAGGGAGCTTGATATCATGCAGGTGAGACGTAATGACTTGTATTTTTGTGCAATGCTATATCGTTAGGCTTTACTGTTCATTCATTTTTCGGGAGATCTTGAGTCAATTTTTATGTTTTTTGGCGTCAATTTACTGTATATCTCAGAAATGTCAGTTCATTTGGGTAATTGTTTGTATTATTTGTTATGTTAAATAATTTCTGATGTTTAATGGAGCTCATTTTCTCTCCTGCAGTGACGTACTTTAGCTTTAGATCTCTGTATACCAAGTAGATGATGTTCATTTTTGATTTGTAATATATAATTGTATAATTTGTTAAATTAAATAATTTCTGATATTTAATGGAGCTCATTTTTCCTTCCTCAGTAAAGTACTTTAGCTTTAGATATCTGTATACCAAGTAGATGATGTTCATTTTTGTTCCTTGTTTTATGGTCTTTTCTCATTAAATATATGAACTGTGTATTTTTTTTTTTTTATCAGTCAGTGTCTCAGCGATGAAGCCAGTATGTCATGAAACCTTTTGTTCACTCATGAACTTCTGACATGCTTTTTATTGCTTGTATAGACTGTTCATCATAATGCTTACCACAATGATCCTTATGCGAAGGAGTTTGGAATTAAAATTAGTGAGAAGCTTGCTTCAGTTGAAGCTCGCATTTTGCCTGCCCCATGGGTAAATTATCTTCACCTTTTCCTGTTTTTACCATGTTTTATAATCTACATATCTTTTCTATGTTCTGTTTTGCGATATCATCAAGTGTATTGGCTTTTGCATACTGTTTGTGAAGCTTAAATATCATGACACGGGTAGAGAGAAGGATTGCCTGCCTCAAGTTGGACAATGGAACATGATGAATAAGGTATTCCCTGCTGTAAGTTTATAGCTATTGCATTTCATATCATCATTTCTGCCTGATAATTAAATTTATCATTTATTTTGGCATCATCATGTGTCTACTTATTTTTTTCCAGTTTATGGTCTGTTTCCTTTATATTGATGATAAAATGTTCTCAGTTTTGTTGTCCAAACTATATTCAATAATGAAGGCCTTAATATTGGTGTTCAATTGTTGCAATTGAATAAACATATAAAAAATGACTTTTTAGGGTTTTAAAGTTAGCTCAGGGAACTTTTGGGGTTTAAGAAATTTTATTATAATGAATATAATGGTTGGCTGTTGTTGGATGTGCAATGATTTGTATCTGAATGACAGAGAAAACAAAGGAAACATAGGATGGCTGAATATAGGCAAGTACAAATGGGAAATAGAAGATTACCTTCTAAGCATAGTAGCTCCTGACTAAATCAGTATCAATTCTGATTAGATTTTGTAAATGTAAATAGAAGCCTATTGTTATTTACTGCTTTGACTTTGAAGAACGACTAGACCTGTATATTCTAGTGCTTCCATCTTGGCAAAACTTAGACTCTCAAGTGTATGGTACTAAGAGGTAAATCTATAGAATAACGAATTGCAAGCTACTTAGATGAACACATATGACTGCGTGGTTGCAGAAGACCTTAGTGTTGCTTTTGGCCTTACGTCGTAAACAGTAGTGTGAGGTTTCTTTGACGTTAGAATTAATTTTTAAAGGGAACTCTTTTGTTATCTGCATCAGTTGGATATAAGAAATGATGCTTCAGTTCTAAGGAAGGGATAAAGGTATTTATGGTTCAGAAAGTATGAACTATCCTAGATAGTCACATTGAAGAATGCTTTTCTATATAAAGGTATAAGATAAGATAGACATATGAAAGAACATCATTTATTTTAAAGGTGCAAGGCATAAGCATTTATTTCTTAGGAAAGTGGCTGCATGGTTTGGTGTTTCTATTGCTTATTTTCTGGGTATTCCAAAATCCAAATGATGTATATTTTGATTATTTGTGTATTTGCTACAGAAAATGGTTAATGGGGGAACAGTGAACAATTGGATATGCATTAATTTTTCACGGAATGTTCAAGACAGTGTGGCCCGTGGATTTTGCTATGAACTTGCTCAAATGTGTTACATTTCTGGCATGGTATGTAACGTGCATTATTTTGTTAGTTCTATATCGTATTGCACACATGATTTACCGGTTATTGTAAATGATGGAATATTGTATGTTTGCAGGCCTTTAACCCTGAGCCAGTACTTCCGCCAATTAGTTCTCGTCCTGAGCAGGTGGAGAAGGTTTTGAAAACTCGTTATCATGATGCAATGACAAAACTCCAGCCTCACGGCAAGGAGCTTGACCTGCTCATTGTAATTCTACCTGATAATAATGGCTCTCTTTATGGTATGGAACTTTTTACAGTTGATGTGGTGTTACTTTTTTTTTTTTAAAAAAAAAAACGTGTAATATTCATTTAATCTTTTGTTAACGCACAGCTTGGTGTTGTTCATCACCTTTTTGCATTTACTTGCAATGCAGGTGATTTGAAGCGTATTTGTGAGACGGATCTTGGACTTGTTTCACAGTGCTGTTTAACAAAGCATGTATTCAGAATGAGTAAGCAATATTTGGCCAATGTGGCCTTGAAGATAAATGTGAAGGTGGGGGGAAGAAATACTGTACTTGTTGATGCATTGTCAAGGCGTATTCCTCTAGTTAGTGATCGGCCTACTATTATTTTTGGTGCTGATGTCACCCATCCTCATCCTGGCGAAGACTCTAGCCCATCTATTGCAGCTGTATGTTATTTTTCTCCCCTCTTCTGAATATTTTTTTTTTTCGTGCGCGGCTGATTGAGGCTTGCTAGTCCACATGGCAAAAAATCTTACTATTTGAAACCAGGTTGTGGCATCTCAAGATTGGCCAGAGATTACAAAGTATGCTGGTTTAGTTTGTGCTCAAGCCCATCGGCAAGAGCTTATCCGAGATTTGTTCAAAGAATGGCAAGATCCTGTAAGGGGGAAGGTCACTGGTGGCATGATCAAGTATGTTTGACCATCTGTCTGTTGTGATTATCATGGGCTTGTGTAATCTTTTGGTGAGCTCAGGCCAAGGTCAAGAGTGTGCTGTAGTCTCTAACAACCTCCATTTCTAAGGCGTGTGTCTAGATGCCTGTGCATGTATTTTTTAAAGGAACTCCTTGGCTTGTGCCTTAGGGTGGTTTTTTAACTTTACTTTTGTCACTTGGTTTTACCAGCACAGTTACCAGCACAGTTGGAAGCTTATACTTGCTGCATTAGTAATTTGGTTTTGTGCCATATATATTGATAAAACAGGTTGAACTGCATAAAATCAACATTTAAGGTGAAATATAGCCATACTGATTTTCTAATTGAAGTTACCACCATACCTTAAGCATTTGGAGCAGTTGCAAAAATACCAAAGAATATAGGATAGGGCTTTCTTATTGGAGGTTGTTGGCCGGGAAGGTGCTAATTTAGAGGAAATGGATAAGCATGAATTGTATTTTTAAACCATGTTCAGTGGTAGTTGCTTTTCTTTTTGCACTTTTGCATTCACTGGCTTTAATATAACTAATCTGGCATGAGATCAGTTTTTAAATGTGATCAACATTATAGGGCTCTTACAATTTTATTTTGAACTAGTTTTAGTGGTTGCCTTTGTAATATTTGTGTTTTATTATGAAATTTTACTGTTTCTGTTTGACTTTCTTTTTACAAACCAAAACACGGTGAGTATTTCATACACATTTTGGTAAATCTGCCTCATACCCAAGGTGCATGCACTGAGCCTGAGCCTTAATCAACTTGTGCCTTTTGCCTCAACTACTATGGTCTGTGTGAATTTTTGTACTTTAAAGGTGTATGATAGCTCTTTCTTTCTATATCACAGGGAACTCCTTATATCTTTTCGGAGAGCAACTGGGCAGAAGCCACAGCGTATTATATTTTACAGGCATTGTTTCATTTTCCTGTATACTTTATTATTTTATCGTAATTTTTCATTTGTTTCCATGCCTAATGATTTATTCATTTATTGCAGAGATGGTGTTAGTGAAGGGCAATTCTATCAAGTTTTGCTGTATGAACTTGATGCTATCCGGAAGGTAATGCTACTTTTTTAGATCATGTTCTCCAGTTGCTCCTGTACTTTGTATGTTATCCTGTTGAATTTAGCAAATGCCTGACACTATGTATGGCACATGAGGAGGAGAGGGAGAAAGTTTCACTTCTGTTTGGCAAATTAAAAAAATTAATTAATAAAGGACGGGGAGGGAAAGAAGGGAGGGAAAAATTTACTTTGTTTGGTTGAGAGGGGAAATTATAATGGTTAAAGGACCAAAGAAACCCCATTTATTTGATTTATGATTAAGAAAGATACTTTAAGTTGAAAAATATGAAACTACTTAAGTAACTAAAAAAAATTGTTAAACTACATAAGTAACTAAAAAAAATTGTTTTTTCTTTTTTATTTCCCTAAATAACATTTGGGGCAAAATATTGCTTGTTTATCTACAGAAACATAATATTGATGAAAGGTAGAATATTTAGCTCTGTAAATAAGAAATTCATTAAGAATTTAGCTTTCTTTACACGACTAATTTGTATAAATACATTAATATGCAAACTGAGTTAATTGTGAGTATATCAAAATAAATATGAACTCAACACCATGTTTAATAGTTCTTCAAGGTTTATATTAGAAATGTAAAAAAAATATTAATCCCGTCATGCAAAAGATGATGGGAAAATAATAAAAAATGTGAAATGATGAATTAGGCATAAAAAAAAGAACATTAAAAAGTGCAAGGGTAAATTTGGTTTGATATTTTAGTGAGGATAAACTAGGCAAGACATAAGATATTCTTCCTCGGGGGAATAATCTTCCCCTCAAAAAAATTAGATGCCAAACAAGATGACTAGTAATTTCAACTCTATTCCCCTTCTTTCCAATTCAACTCCATCCATGCATAGCAGTGTTGATGATTTAATTTGAACCCGCTTGGTTCTATTCTCCGTTTTCCTCTTTTTTTTTTTTGGTAGGCATGCGTTTCACTCTAATTAAATTTTCAGCCTACTAATCCTTTGTTTATTCTGATTATTAGTTTTGGCAAATTCTCTCTAATTTTTATCTTTATCTCAGGCATGTAATTCCTTAGAACCAAATTATCAGCCTCCTGTTACGTTTGTCGTGGTTCAGAAGCGTCACCACACGAGGTTGTTTGCCAACAACCATCATGACCGTAATGCTGTTGACAAGAGTGGGAATATACTACCTGGTAATTGATCTACAATGATCTTTTGATTTGACGCAGTATTGTAAATTGTTTTAGTTTCACAAGTGACATGATTTTTTCCAATGTAATAGGTACTGTAGTCGACTCAAAAATCTGTCATCCAACAGAATTTGACTTTTATCTATGCAGTCATGCTGGGATTCAGGTAACAAGCAAAATTCTTACTTTTGATTGGCTTAATAAATGGATGCTTTTTAACTTTGATCAAATATATCGCAGGGCACAAGCCGTCCAGCGCATTACCATGTACTGTGGGATGAAAACAAGTTTACTGCTGATGGGTTGCAGTCCCTTACAAACAATCTATGCTATACGTAAGATCTGGTTCCTTTATTTGCATTGTATAAATATTATTTATTGTGGTCTTGTTCCAGTGTAAAGCAATATTTGCTGCATGTAAGATCTGCTTCTTTTCCATTGTTTAAAGAACATTATTTATTATGGTCTGGTTCCATGGAATTTCTTGGTTGAGTCTGGTTCCATGTAATTTCTTGGTTTTCCTCAATGCCCATGGTGAGAGATATTATTGATGTCATGTTTGTTCCTGCTCAACTTATGATAGCTCTTTGTTAATTCATTTCCCTATATTTTCTAGTCTGCTAGTGATACCAACCTCCTTATTTGATGCTGTAAATGATTGCACCTTTTTTTTTTTTTTTAATTACATTTGCAGATATGCAAGATGCACTAGATCTGTTTCCATTGGTTAGTCTCTCTCTCTCTCTCTCTCCCCCCCCCCCTCTTTTTCCTTCTCTCTTTTGAACGTTATCTTTTATTTTTTCGTCCTGTTACTGGCAGTGCCTCCTGCATACTATGCACATCTTGCTGCATTTCGAGCTCGGTTCTATATGGAACCTGAAACATCAGACAGTGGATCAATGACAAGCGGTCCTGTAGCAGGACGTGGAGGCATTGGTGGAAGTGCAGGTGCCCGGAGCACACGTGGTCCTTCAGCTAGTGCTGCTGTGCGGCCTTTGCCTGCTTTGAAGGAGAACGTCAAAAGGGTCATGTTTTACTGCTAGGTCTTTCCTACTTCGATTAGCATTTGAAATTTAATGAAGGATAATATGTTTGAAAGTTGACGACAAATGTTTTGATGCCTAATCTTTTGCTTTGCTGTTGGTGTTGCAATGAGATGTGGATTTGTGTTTAAATTTACAAGTTTGTTTTGCCATTTGTGACGCACTTAGACTTGGGTGATGCCTATTTGGCTGGCCTCGTTTCCCCTTTAGTGGGCAGGATTAAAATTACGTTAGTTCAATTTTGGATCAGGATCTTTTTTGCTCTACTAATCGAACTATTAACAAAAGCAAGTGAATTTGATATATTAGAATATAAGCAAATGCTGTGTTGTGTTTAGCATTTTATTTGGGTAGAAAATTTAATAAACTAGAAATAAGATTCATTACCGAACAAGGACGTTCGTTGTGAATAATGAAATCCACTTGTTGAAGCAACCTGCCTTTGCCACGACCTCCGTGCGGACATTCCCTTCTATGTGGTTGATGGAGCAGTGGTCCAATTTCTCCATGAGGCCTCTGCAATCAAAATTAGTGCACTATCTGAATGTGATAACAACAGAGTGAGATGGCTTCTGCAGTAAATCAATGACCATATCAGCAGCATCCAGTTCTATTTCTAGACGTTTGAGTCCCGAAATGTGGGTTAAATTGAGTACATCTCAAGGAGTCTATAGATCTGCTGCGGTACTGATGTTCTTAATCTTTCTAGAGACTAGTAATCCATTTATCTTGAGCATCTCTTATTAAGCCCCCTACCTGATTTTATGTTGCTTATATGCGATTGGCCATGTCTATTGGAATATTATCATGAAAAGCCTTGTTTTTTTGTTATCTAATTGTTCCTTAGTTTTCAATATTAACAATAAATTACCTTTCATGCTTATTCCGTTACATTATCGTCCTTTCACTATTAAAATGATTATTTTTCCGTTAAGTTTATATAAATGTCAAAAGATTTTTTAGTGTAACGAGACAAATATAAAAAATAACTTAGTAGAATATTGAAAAGTAAAATAATTTAGTTAAATATGATAAATGTCATAGTTTTAAAATAATTAACCTAATAAAATGTGAAACTTATTTTTGATTTGATTCTCTTTCACTAACGGAAAAAATGACATTTTTAATGTCAAAATAACTTTTTAATACAACAGGGTAAATGCGAGAGATAACGTAATATAATATTAAAATGTGAGAATGATTTAGTTAAGTATAACAAATGTTAGAAAATTTAGAGTGATTAACTTGAAAATTAATAATCCAAGATGTGGTGCTATTCAAAATGTTTAGGCTAGTCATGCATTTCTTAATCCATTTGTTCATCCATAGGTTCACAAAAGGTTATCGAGGCTATGAGCCACTCCAAGTATCAGGCCACACTTTTTTTGTTTTTTCACATTCTCTTGCACTTTGTTTGGAAAATGAAAAAAAGTTGAGAAAAGAAAAATTAAGGGATAAAAAAGGGATAGGAAATAAAATTTTTCCCAATGAAAAAGGGATAGGAAATAAAATTTTTCCCTATTTGGTTACAATGTGGAAGGAAGAGGGAATTGTATATAAACAGTAAAATATTTCTTAGGGCTCACAAATTTTACTCCCATTTTTTAGAGAGAACTGGAGAAAGAAAGCTTTTTATTAATTAAAATTATAAATACATCCATATTTTTGTGTTTTTGTTTTTCAACCAATTTTTATATTTTATTAAGTTTAAAATATATTTCATCAATAAATTTTATCAAATAAATTAATTGATATAATTTATTAATTAATTATGATAATAATAAATAATACAACTCTAATATTTTCTAATTCAATCATACTATACTATAATATATCTTCCATAAACTTTTATACTTAAAATATAAAATTTTTTATTAAAATATTTTTAATAATATATAGAATTTCAATATCCATAGATATGTAAAATATTATATTAAAAAAAGAGTACTAAAAGTTTTTTTTTTTTTAAGAACTTGAGATATATAATGAATTAAATATAAATGACAATTATGAAAGTGTGTGTGTGTATATATATATATATATATTAAGTATTATGATATAAAGAGTAAAATAGTAATTTTCATTTAAAAGGCTTTCCTTTCTTTTCATGTTCTACCGTTTTCTAAATAAGGGATTAAAACTTTTTTTACTCTTTATTTTCTCATATATATATATATATATATATATATATATATATATATATATATATATATATAAAGCCAAAGCAAAAACTAGTTAAAATGATTACGTGACAACTCATTGTTAATAATTTTATTTAACTCATCTATTATTATCGTTTTGATTGATTTATTTATTCTTAATATTTAAATCTTACAATGAATAATAACATGTTAATGAATATTAATTAGGTCACTATCATGAATAATAATGTAATTAACTATTAATTTTTATTTTTTTACTTATTTTAATTTAATTCCAAATTATGATTATATATTTATTATATTTTAATAAAAATTCATAATATAAAATTTAATCTTACATATTTTTATAAAAATAAAATATTTATATATTAATAAAATAATATAAAAAAGAATTCAGAACTTCACAATTTAATACTAATGCAGTAACAACTATTATGTACAAAAATAATAAATGGACATTAAAAATTAAATACTAATATACCAAAATTTTATTGTACTAAATGTATTATTGATATTAATTTTTTATTTTCATATCATTCAATAAATATAATAAATTATATAATTTCACTTCAAAACTCTGAAAAAATTTAAAAATAGCTTCAAATTGCACGAAGTGCAAAATATTGACTATGTATTATATATTTAAAGCCAAAACAAAAACTAGCCAAAATGATGATCTAGTAGTTCATTGTTAGTAGTTTTGTTTAACTCATTTATTATCATTATTTTTTTTCTTTTCATTCATTCATTCTTATTATTCAAGTCTTTCAATAAATAACAAGTTAATGAATATTAATTAGGTCACTACCATGAATAGTAACGTAATTAACTATCACATTTTATTTTTTAGTTTTATTTACTTATTTTAATTCAATTACAAATTATGATTATATATTCATTATATTTTAATAAAATTTTGTAACATAAAATTTAATTTTATATATTTTTATAAAAATAAATATTTATATATTAATAAAATAGAATAAAAAATTAGTGAAAACTTCACAATTCAATACTAATTCATTAATAACTATTATGTACATAAATAACAAATGGATATTAAAAAATAAATGTAGGATTTTAAATAATAAATATTATGCAAATTAAAATTTTTATTTTAATATCACTCAATAAATATAACAAATAATAATACCATTAAAAAATATATAATTTTATATTAAAAAACATATAATTTTACTTCAAAACTCTAAAAAAAATTTTAAAATAGTTTCAAATCACACCAAACGCAGAATACCGACTAATTCTATATGAACAAAGCAGATATAAGAGTTTCCCTTCCTTTTCCTTATCTTTTCCTTGCATTTTCATTCCTCACATTTTCTTTCCTCACCTACTTTTTTCTCATACAAAGTGTTAGCAAATGAATAATAGTTTCAGGTTCTTGAAGACGATAGGCTTATATAATTGTTAATAGTTTCCTTTTTCGGTGCAACTTTTGTTGCTACAGCTTCATGACTACATATCCATTGAAAGGTTTGAATTATAGGGATTAGGGATAATGTTGTTTTCCAGAGCCACCCATCTTGTTGCTGGAGGTAAACTCTCATTGGCCGCAATACGTTAAGCTTCTTTCAAGATAAGTGCCCAGAACGATGAGATTCCCAAACCAAGGCGTCTCTCCCCCCGGGCAACAGTAGATTTTGTCACATGTTCTTAGTTTGTTTTAATTTTTTATAAAACGGATTGAGTAATATAGTTTATTAATTAGTGAATAAGTTCAATTAAATTGTGATCAAATAAATTATGGACTTATAACAATTTTAGTGAGTTGATATGAAACACGGTTATGTGTAGCCCTAATTTAATATAGACATGTGATAAGTGGGTCTGTTAAATTTATTATAAATTAGTTAAGTTTCGTCTCCTGTTTTCTAACTCTAATATTAGTTGCTACACTTATTACTAGCCGTCTTGAGAAAAACTCAATAAAAAGAAGATTTAGCTATTAATTTTCATTCTTCTAATCTATTTTCTTAATATTTAATTTTAGTGGTTGTAATTATGACTTAAAATAATTTTGGATTTAATGCGTAAACATGTACGAAATTCTTTCCGTTTAACTATTGATTGATGTTCTAAATTCGTGTACTAGATTCTTAATAAATTCTTACATGTGGTATCAAATTTTGAGATTATATATGATTTAGAATCCTAAATATTTTGCATTGATAATTAAATTATGAGTCTATTTACTTGTTTTATCTAAAAAATATATTAATTAAAAAAAATGGTAAAGATCGGCCATGGAAACTCGACCATAGCTGGTGGTCTCTTTACTGAAATTTCCATAAATAAAAGCTGAACCATAGTGCAACCAACTGAAATCAAGTAGAAAAGTTGACTTCTTTTTTTTGTCGATCGATTGTTAAATTTCCTATAATTCCCACATTTTGGCTCCTTCCCTTTTCTTTATTATTTCAATCGGTTTTTTTATATTTCAATGATTATATATATATATATATTTGCGTTTGGTATGTATTTTAATTGGGCTTTTATTAATCGCTAATTAAAAATAATTTTATGGGTTGATATGTGTGTTACCATCAAAGTGAAACATCTATTGAAATTCACAGAGTTATTTTTAATTTTTTGCGAAGAGATAATTCATAATTAATGTATATAATAATTTACCTAAAGGGGGTTATTAGATGCATTGATTTTGAAAGTGAGTGTTGGAATGAAGTTATTTGTGTTAAGAGTTGCATTAGTCTAGAGAGTATGTCTGCCCAAAAGGGATATATTTCTCGAAAACTGGTGTAATATCGATTGTGTGCTTTATAACTAGAAATTTTATTGCATGTGCATGTTCTACACAAAGAGGAATATGTAGAGTTATTTTTAATTTTGCGAAGGGATAATTCAAAATTAATGTATATAATAATCTGCCCAAAGGGGGTTGTTAGATGCATTGATTTTGGGAGTGAGTGTTGAAATGAAGCTATTTGTGTTAAGAGTTGCATTAGTCTAGAGAGTATGTCTACTCAAAGAGAATAAATTTCTCGAAAAGTGGTGTAATCTCGATTGTGTGCTTCATAACTAGAAATTTTATTGCATGTGCATGTTCTGCCCAAAGGGGAATATGTAGTGATACCAGAATTTTCTAGATTGTGTAAATTATAACTTTAATTTTGTACATAGCCCAATTCTAATACATGTTTTTGTTTTGTCTCAAATAGTCTCCTTTAGTCTCAACAATATTACTGTGATTGTTGAACTCTTGACTGACACAAACTTTAAGAGGTGGAAAAAGGACATTCAGTTTGTTTTGGGAATGAGTGAAATAGATTATGCCCTTTATGAGGATAATTCTGCTTAACCCACCAGTGCAAGCAATGTCGAGGAAAAGAAATTACATGTTAAGTGAGAGAGATCTAATCGTCTTATTCTTATGACCATGAGGAAAACTATTCCTGAATACCTTAGGAGTAGTTTGCTCACTGATGTTACTACCAAAGTTTTTATTGTTGCTATAGAAGATAAGTACTTCGTATTTGATAAGGCTGAGGCTGAACCCTTATGAGTCAATTAACCAGTATGAAATACAACCATAGTGGAAGTGTGAGGGGTTACATTCTAAATATAATTCACCTTCAAACCAGACTTAGGGCCTTAAACTTGAGATTTCTAATGAATTCATAGTTCACCAAACCCTAAATACTTTGCCTTCGAATTTAGCTAAATTAAGACTACCTACAACACCCAAAATATTATCTGGACCATTAATGACCTTATAACCAAATGTGATGCTGAGGAAAAGAAAATTAAGAAAGAGAAGGGTGAGGTTGACATACTAGTGACACAACTTAGGGCTGATCCTAAAAAGGATAAGGGTAAGTTTAGACCTAATTATTATGCTCCTAAGAAGAATCATAATTTTAAATGACATGGTAGGAGTCAGACCAAGAAGGGAGGTGATTTTGGAATTGTCAACATGAAATGTTTTTTGTTGTCATAAAGAAGGTCATAAGATAAAGGATTGTCATTAATTTATAAGTTGGCTAAAGAAGAAAGAAGAAGAAGGTATTTCTTTGGCTTATGTTTGCTTTGAATCTTATATGGTTGATGTACCACCAAACTTTTGTTGGCTTGATAGTGGTGCAACAGTTCATGTTGTTATTACCTCACAGGGATTCATAAGCAAACGAAAACCAAGTGACAGGGAGGCCAAACTTAGAGTTTGAAATAATTTGGAGATAGATGTCGAACAAGTTGGAGTAGTTAGGTTAACATTGGAACCTAGATTTTGTCTCGTTTTGAAGAACACCTTTTATGTTCCATCTTTTAGGAGAAACTTAGTTTCTGTTTCTATTTTAGATAAAATTGGATATCATTTTATTATTGGTAATGGAAGAACTAATATATTGTTAGACTCTAAATTGATTAGTGAATGTGTTTTGTTTGATAATTTATATAGATTGTGTTTAGATGATACTAGTAATTGTGGACTTTTTTGTGAAGCCAATATTGTGACCAAATAATTCTTAGTTAAAGAAAAATACTTTTCGTTGTGGTATAAACGTTTAGGTCATATATCTAGAGAAAGAATTGAAAGACTAATGAAAGATGACATTCTTCCTTCTTTTGATTTGGAGGATCTAGATATTTGTGTGGACTGCATAAGGGGTAAAATAAGATTAAAAAGAAAGGTTCTAAGGAAAGTTCATATATTTTAGAGATTATTCACATTGATATTAGTGGACCTCATTCACCTACTATTTGTGGTAATAAATATTTGATTACCTTCATTGATGACTTTTCCCGTTATGGCTATTTATACTTGATAAAGGAAAAATCCGATACCATTGAGATGTTCAAAATTTTCAAAATTGAGGTTGAGAAACAATTAGGAAAAGTCATTAAAATTATAAGGTCTGACAATGAGGATGAATATTATGACAAATATAACGAGACTGAGGAACATATGAGATTGTTTGCCAAATATTTGCAAGAGTGTAGAATAGTTGTCCAATATACCATACCTAGTAGTCCTGAACAAAATGGTGTACTTTGAAGGATATGATGAAGAGCATGATGAGTAGGTCTAACTTACCTAAATTCTTATGGGGTGAGGCTATTAAAACTACTCTTTATATTTTGAATCATGTCCTTAGTAAATCTGTGCTTGAAACACCTTTTCAGTTATGGACTGTTAGAAAATCTAATTTAAACCATTTTTGTGTTTGGGGTTGTCCTGTTGAGACTAAAATAGATAATCCAAATGAGAAAAAGATTGACCCTAGAACTACTCGTTGTCACTTTATTGGGTACCCAACCCATTCTAAAAGATACAAGTTCTATTGTTCTACACGTGGCACAAGGATTTTAGAGTCCAGGACTACGGAGTTTTTAGAGATGTATGTTGCTGATTTAAACATTTCTCAACTACCTATTCATGATGTACAAAGTGACACTGCAACCATTCCTTTACCTTCATTTCATGAAAAAGATTATAAGGGTTCCTGTTCAAGTAGGTGGTGATGGTAAGGGTGCAATTGAACTTTCTTCTCCTATTGAGAATCCTTTAGAGCCTGTTGTAGTTGAAGCATTTCCTATTAAAAGGTTTATCAAGGCGAGAAGGTCAACAATTATAGATGATTATGAGGTTTATCTTGGTGAAGGTGATTGTAATATAGGTCATGTTATTGATCTTATATCTTATGATAAGATAGTTAATAGTGTTTATTCTGATTTGTGAATTGATGCTATGAAAGATGAGAATATATCAATGAGTCAGAATAGAGTTTGGAAACTAGTGAAACTTTCTTCTAATCATAAACCCATTGGTTGTAAACGGGTATTAAAAACTAAGAAGGATTTTAAAGGAAAAGTTGATAAATTTAAAGCAAGATTGGTTTCTATGAGGTTTACACAGCCTGAGAGTATTGATTATAATGAGACTTTTACCCCTATTTCCTCTAAAAATTCCTTTAGAATAATTATGGCCTTAGTTGCTCATTTTGATTTAGAGTTGCATCAAATGGATGTTAAGATGACATTCTTGAATGGTGATCCAAGTGAGAAAGTTTACATGGTGCAATCTAAGGGTTTTAAGGAAAGTGGTAAAGAACATTTGACTTGTAAGCTGAAGAAATCTATGTGTAATCTCAAACAAACTTCTCGTCAATGGTATCTCAAATTTGATGAGGTAGTCATTTCACTTGATTTCATAGAGAATAAGATAAATCAATGCGTTTATTATAAGATCAGTAGGAGTAAATTTATATTTCTTATTTTTTATGTTGGTGATATCTAGAGAGTTAGTAATGACTTAAGGATGATATTTTGAGGGTTGAAATTAAAAATTATAAGTTTTTATGCATTTTAGATGAAAAATAGTAACAAATAAATATTTTTGAGCTAAAAATCAGTCATGAAAAAGAGAAACTTATGTTTGTTAGAGGTTGAATATGATATCTACATTATAATTGTTTTTCTTTTGTTTTATAGATTGTTGCATAAACCAAAAATAAATTCAAATAAAACTAAAGTAAATATTTTCTTGAAAATTATTTTCTATGCTTAATTTTTTAAAAATTTTGAACTGGTAAACCTAAAATTAAAGTAAATAAATCAATAATAAACTATTTGTAAACATTTTACGATCTTAAAAAAACTAAACAAAAACATTGTCTAAAAAGTAAATCCAAAATAAACTATTTATAAATTAGCAATAAACTATTTGTAAATTAGTAATAAACCATTTGTAAATAAGTAATAAAGAAAAAATAAACTAGTAATAAATCATTTATAAGCATTTTGCAGTGTAAGAAGAATTAAACACAAATGTCGTTTTTAACTTTCAACAAGTTCATTTTCTCTCTCTTTTATGACCGGTTTTGAGCTCAAATATGCTCATTTTTAACTGCTTTTCATCTACAATATATCAAAACTCATTATTTTGTATTCTAAATAATAAAACAAACATTAAAATCTATTTTAAAAAAAGAAATATAGATAATGAAGAACTTTCTCTATCTAAAACATATTCAGTTTTGTTCATTTATTTTAGATGAAAAAATTTGAAACAATTTTATTATTTTGATATATTTGAATATGTTTTGTTGATCATGAGATGAAGAAATAATAATAATATTGATGTGCAGTTGGAAGATTGAGTTTCACAGATTTGTTTCCTATTGTTTAATAGATTTTTATTGTTTGATTTAATAAATGTAGCTAAAAGATCTTCATTTCTATTTTTTTGTTTACAATTATTTAAGGATTTTGTTGATCGGAGTTGATTAAGAAAATAAAGAGAAAAACATAACATTGAAATTTTCTGTTGAGACTCAGTATTTTCGAGAATTATTATTGGTTGAGGTATATTTATTATTAGTTATAAGTTTTTAGATATTTCTGTCCTTTTTCCTTTTGAAAATAAGGAACTATCAATAAATAGATCAATTTATTAATTTTTGATTTAATCAGTTTGATCAGCCTGATAAATTTAATCAATTTGAATTAATTAATTTAATAATAAATAAAATTTAAAAAAATGTTATAAAAATAGCTATAAAAAATCAATAAAATATTTTAAAATACATAAATATATAATTAAATTGATTTTTGATCTAATTTTCAGTTTTAACGATCTGATTAATTAATTCGATCTAATTTTTAAAAGACTTAATGATTCACAAAACTCAAATCTTTATGCGAATTTTTAATTGTATCCAAAACTTTTAATTTTGTCAATTATATTCTAATTTAACTAATTGATTTCAAGTATACTCCAAGTCAAAATCAGAATTTAGTAAAATATATATTTAAACTCAATTGACTCTTATATTTTTTAAATTAGTTCAATCAAATCCAAAATAAAATTTAGGTCTTAATTAATATGATAATTTTATTTTTTATTCAAATTAATGTCATTTTTGCTTAATTAAATTTATTATGTCTTTTGCATAATAAATTTTAATTTTATATTTAAAATGAAAATTAAAAAATTAAATTTATAATTCATAAAATCTTTTAATCTTTTTAAAAAATATCTCTCTATCCCTTTAAAAATTAATTTTTATATTTTAAATAATAAATTATTTAAACTAATTAAATAAAAATTTATAAAAAATATTTTAAAAAATAAATGCATTAACTTAATTAAAATGATACTTTATTTTTTATTCAATTTAATCTCATTTTTGTAAAATTAAATTTATATGTACTTTTAATGCAAATTTTTAATAAAAAAGTATCATATTAATTAAGATCTAAAATTAATTTTGATTTTGATTGAACTATTGAAAAAATATAACGGTCAATTGAGTCTAAATATGCACTATGCTAAATTTTGATTTTGATTTGGAGTATAATTGAAATCAATTCTTTAAATTAGGGTATAATTGATAAAATTATAAATTTTAGATTAATTAAAAATTTGCATAAAAGTTTGATTTTTTTTGAATCATTAAGCTTTTTAAAAATATTGATTAGGGATAGAGATGAGAAGGGCACTGTTATTGTGAGGGATAGAGATAAGAGGGGTATTGTTATTATGGATTGTACAGAAGATGACTAATCAATCTCACTAATCAATTCAGTCTAACTTTGAGGTATTGTTAGGTTTCTTGGTTTTTAAAATTTAAACATTTTCATATTTTGATAAAATTGATTAATTTTTTTAATTTTAGTAAAATTAGTCAAAATTAATAAAATTTTGACTAGCTAAAATTTAAATTGATCAAAATAGGATAATATGTCACGTTAAAACATTGAGTTAAAATAATGTTAACTGATATTACTAACTAATATTAATTGATTTTATTAATTTTTTTTATAAAAATTTATGTATTGTCATATTACGTGATATATCATCATATTTTGATCAATTTAAATTTAGGTTAATTTTCTCAAAATTTTATTAATTTTAGTTAATCTTATCAAAATTAAAAAGATTTACTAATTTTATGAAAATTCAAAATAATTTGAATTTTAAAACCAATAAATCGTATTGTTGTTGTGGAAAGGGTATTGTTATTGTGGATGGTGAAGGAGATGTGTATGGTTGTTTGGAATGCAGACAGAGCATTGTAAAGATAATTTTGAAATTTAAAATTTTCACTTTTCATTTATTAGATTTTTTGATTTTAATTAACAAAAGGTATATTAAAAATAAATGAAAGGAATATATAATTTAAAATAATCGAAATATAAAAATATTTTAATATAATTTTTTGAAATGAAAAGCTAAATATAATATGATAAAATTTAAGAGCATCAAAATAGTTGACCCTTCCTGTTCCCATATTAAAAAATAAAAATAAAAACTCTAAATTCTTTAAAAAAATCAAATTCTTTTTAATGTTTTTAAAATCGAATCAGATATCAAATCAATTATCTGATTAATTTTTAATTTAGTCAGTTTAATCAATTTATTTAAATAGTATATTTTAATTTTTTAAATATAAAAATAATGTTTAAAAATTTAAAAATATATATTATAATAAAGTAATAAAAATTATTTTTTAAAATTTAAGTAAAACAGTATAATATTTTAAAATTTATATATTTTTCACAAACTACATAATTTTAATTAAACTGAAATCAATTTGTGATTTTAAATGATTTTTTTGATTTTGATCCGTTTTTAAGTCATCAATTTTAATTTTTAATACAGAATAGAATTGAAATACTGGCTGACTTTCTATTTTACTTATTCCACGCACCGGTCTGATTGGTTGTGAAAACACTGGTCCTTACACTTGAGCTGAAAACAAAAAAAGAAACAGCAAATTAAGGACAAAGCAGAGAGTCGCCCTTTGCCTTCTTCTCAACTTCTGCATCGACTACTCAAGCAACTTATCTCTCTAACAATACCTAAGCCCAAGTTGAAGAAAATTAGATGAATGGTCTGTTTTTCTTCGATTACTTTTTTTTTTTTTAAAAAAAAAAATTTATTTGCTTGTTTTCTCAATCTGAATTCAATTTTCAATATTATTGAGTATTTTCCAGTTTGATTTCTTCTTTTTCTGCTGTTTTTTTTTTTTTCGCTTTTCGTCACAGCGTGAATCGTCTGTAACGCTCCTTTCCTAACGTTAACGGACGATACGGTTTTGACTCCGAAATCTTACTAGTGTCACGGTTGATATTGTATCGGCATGCCCAAATTCCGTTAGGCACCGGCCGATACGATACGATACGTAACTGGCGATTTTTAAATCATGCGAAAAATAGTTAGAAGCCCCAAAACTCACTCAAATCGTTGTTTGCTTCTTGAAAGCTATGGAAAGCTACATGAGGAAGTGAACGGAAATAAACACCATAGTAAAGAGCCCAAAGTTCTTCAATTTGAAGTTGATAATTGCATCAAAAGATGTGCCAAATTATCTTGTATTCTTTGATCCTCCTCATTGGATTGTGGCCAAATCTTTCACTGCATTCTTTTTTAGTCATAACTTAACACTTTAGATTTCTTTTGGTGATAGAGCTTACAATTTTGATTTGTTTGTTGGGTGAGATTTGACAATTTTGATTTCTTTCTTAGGTGGATTTTGCAGAATTTTCTGAAGGTTTATGGGATTGGTGTGAGCGTTCATTGATTGTTTTTTAGAGAGTAGATAATTGTTTTGAGCACTATAGTTGCAGTAGACAATTGTTTGAAAAGGGAGAAAGTGAGGAGAGAGAGAGGAGTGACCTTATAAAAAGCAAGGCCTGAATTTTTCCTTCTCCAAAAAATCAAGCCTCCCCAAAAGAGAATCAGACCTCAAGGCCAGTTTCCCTCATGGATGAAGTACAAGAATTTTTAGGAAACAGTAAACTGGAAGATGTCCATTGGCTCTGTTCCTTATCTGAGTCTGAGCTTGTAAGTCTTCTTCTTTCTTTGTAATTGCTTGTATCTTTCTATTGAATAAATGTGTGAGTATGTGCAATTCTGTTGGATAATTAACTGGGTTCTGCCAATACAAGTCATGAACTGAATTTTGTTTAATTTAGGTAACTCTGGTGATAAGGACAAATACTTGTTGATGTTAATCAATTTGCAGGATATGTTGATTAGTTTGAAAATGTTGGTCCTTCAGCGTGCAAAAGTAATTGGCCATGAAGAACTGGCCACAAAATTTGATTTGAAGATGCTTAGAGCTATTGGTATCTTTTTCTCTCTATCTTCGGTTCATCATGAAGAACTATTTTATAACTAGATTTATTGTTTTGTTGTTGATTGTTAAAAATACTTGTGCAATTTTTTGATAACTATTGGAGGGCTCTTATTTTTAGTTGATAGTTTTCAAAATGGTACTTTAGTAAATTTCATTGATAGTAATTTTCCTTGGAAGGATTATCATATATGTACTCCTGGTTTATGTTGGTTGCTCCCCGACCATGTTTTTGTTCCACAATAGTATTTGGGTTATGCATTTAGGATCTTTTTTTTTTTTTTTTTTCAGCATTTGACACTTTGCTTCAATCTTTAGTCTTTGGGTGATCATTGCTTGTGTAGGTGTGATGTTGAGATTTTTAAACCTAAATATCAAGTGTCTAACCATTTACCATATGTTTGGCTTTTCTGTTCTGACTGTTCAATCGAACACGTCTGATTATCTCTGTGGTTAATAATGAAAGCCTTAAAATGAAATCAATTTTTGATTTGATTCTAGATCTAGTATATGTCTGTTCAGCTTTCTTGAATTTGTTGAATTACAATTCAATTTATTCAGTACCAGTCTATGATTCGTGATTTGAATCTCAATTTGACAATCATGATTTTAGACAATTACCGTGTCTTGCTAGAGATCTCATGCACCTGCTTTGGGACCTTGAAGATGTATTTCTTCTAAGTTCTTGATCTCTTATTCATGCACTTCTTTTCTTGTCTTCAGCCAACGCATTTACTACAAGGTAGAGAAGTTACCATTAGAGCAAAAGAGCTGTCAAATGAGATAGTGGACCACTTATAGGTTCCAACACATATTTCTGTTTTGTTTTTCAAAATTTTCATATCTTTGGCCAAATTCATGGAATTTAGACTAGGCATTTGATTCTTGGAAACTCACTTTTTTTTTTCTGTGCTTTAGTAAAAATAACAGGAATTCTATAGGATTAAAGGCCAAACTTGCCCTTTAATATTGACCAATCTTTGACAATGAGGGGATTTTTATGGGTAGGGAAATAGGAGATAATGAGAGGGTCATGGTGTGATGTAGCTTATAACGTTCTCACACTCAATAATTACTCAATAGTAATCAAGACAAATTTGGGAGAATAAAATTGAAAATATTAGTGTTTTCAAAAAAAAAAAATTGAAAATATTATGGAATGAATCTTAAAATAGCCTTAGAAAGGTTTTTATAGGTACGAGAAAACTTAAACCAAAAAGGGAAAAAAAATTCTAAGCCAAGCAAGAAACAAACAGAAATCTTCACGATTTCCTAAAAACTAAAAGTGGCCCGTTGAAGTTTAAAATGAATGAATTTTGGACTGAAAAGGGGGTCCAATTGAACATGTTGAATTGATTTTAATGCACAAAAATAGTATATTTTGATACATTATGGGTCCTGTAAATTATCCAGAATCAAAAGTTCCAATTTCTATTGTGAAGCCTAAAAATGCCTACTTGTTGGATTTCTGATACTCCAAATGATCTATAAATTGTGTACTTATACTCTTCACGTCATGATGTGCTAGGAAATGAAAGGAATGACTGAAAGAGATACATTTACTTAGAGAATATTCTCAGGAAAGTGAATACATCTTATGCAGAGAAATTTTAGTCTTATTGACTTTAATCAAACTCAATAGGACTAAGCAGTAAAAAAGAAAATCTAGAAAATGAATCTATTGGGTCTATTAATATTTCTGCTTCATTTCAGTATTTACTATGGCTAAAAGCGAAGAATACAATGAAATATAATATTTTATGTTTTGGAAACTGCCACCTCATGCAAAATTCTATAAGCTAAGACTGTATCTTGATCATATTTTAGGATCCTTTTTTGCTGGTTCCGACTCTTTGAATTGCTCTTTTTATGTGGACATGCAATGTGATGCATGTTGACTGGAGCTTTGGATGTAGAATTTTGCTGGTGGCATAACCATATAGTTTAGTGTTCCCTAAATAATTAACTTTATAGATGGTTGAATTTATTTCTTCAATGTTAAATGTTTCTTATGCTCTTTTCCCCCTTTGAACCATGTGTAGCACTTGTTTTGATGGAATATCTGAAGGAAAAGGTTGAAAATTTTCCTCATATTACTGGCTTGGGTAAGTCTACTGCTTTCACAGATGATTGCAGTTTATTGCAAAGTAAGCTTGGGAACATCTTCAGCATTGAGGAGCTAAAGACATGCATTGGTATGGATGAAGGGGGAAAAAAGGCCAAAAGGTATGTTAAATTTTAAGAAACACTTGACAATCATTTCAGAGTTGTATCTTACTTTTTGACCGTGTTTGAATCTTAATAATAATTTTCAAACATTTTTTTGGTTGGTTTATTTTCCTTATCCTGTCAACAAATATCGAGTAGTGTTATTGGTGATAACTAGCAATTTGAAATTCACTGACATTTCTTGTGCTAAGTACGTTTTTATTCTTGCTAACATCTTGTGAGAATCAACCATATGTAAGTTCTAGTTCCATTTCTTGGCTGTTTGCTCTATTGTCATGTTTATTCTTTCACTTTCATTACTAGTTGTAGCATCAGGAGTACATTAAATGAGCAGTTATTTTAATTTCTCTGTTGGTCGATCTTTCATGGGGTTTAGGAAATTTGTGTTACCTTGTTGAGACAATAGCCTAAGGGCTTGTGTTCATTTTTGTACCTCTCTTACTATGTAATAGTGACTACAGAACTCTTTTCTTGAACTGGTCATGATTCAATTAACCAAATCGTGACAACTGAATCGTAAGCATAAATTTAAACTGATTGGTTGGTACGGAAATTTTTGATACTGAAAACCAAATAAGGGTACAAAAGCCCCTGGTTTATTTATCCCGAAACTGTTTAGTTAACTAATTAATTACTGGTTAACCATAATATATATATATATATATATATATATATATATATATATATATATATATATATATATATATATATATATATATATAT
>CATIWR010448649.1:0-18124 GCA_949677035.1 Omphalea diandra | reverse complement strand
TGGAACTAATTAAGTCGCTCCAGCTGTCAATTGTCATCCATATACACATATACAAGTCAACCACGTTTCGGAGGAGATGTGGCGGAGTCATTTTCGTACATACCGACGCGAAAACCTGCAATATAAAAACAAAGGAAACTGATAAATAATGTTTTCAAAATGAAATCAAATGGTGATTTAATTTTTAATTCGGTCAATTTAATGAATTTAACTAATCAAATTTAATAAAATATTATTTTAAAAATATAAATATAAATAATATTTTAAAAATTAAAAAGATAGCATAATATAATAAAATAATAAAAAAATTTTAAAGAAATAAAAAATATTTTAACATCCAAGTTAGACTTAGTTATCAAAAAAAATTCAAATTTTAAGTTGATATTCAATTTTAGCATAAACTTTATGTCATATTCATAGAATAACTATAATTAACAATTTATTTCAACGTTAGTCTGCGAACAAACTTAAATCAATTTTTCAGCTAAACTGATGTAATATTTTTTTAATAAAGTCTTTTTAACACTTAGAAATTAAAGACGAAAATAGACAGGGTAATCTTATATACTTACCTATATTCAAAGGATTAGAACTATTTGAACTCATACTCGTGTCCATTTGGGTAATAAATACTAAACTCATTCTCATACCCATAAAATTTGGATAATCTATAAGTACCTATTATCTAAACATTTGTCAAAATATGCTTAAAATACCTATGTAAATTAAAATACAAAGTAGATAATTGTAAATTTATAATCACATTTAACTAAAATAATACATATTATATTCAAAAAGATTATATATATATATATTATCATGTATGTGTGTGTGCATGCGCACGCGTGTGTATGTGCGTATGTGTGAGGAATGAATATGGGTAAACCTGATACTTCGGGTAAAGTATGGATATGAGTAAGGTTAAATACACTGACTCTTTGGATTTTATCTTAATATACTATTTAGTCCTTTATTTTTAAAAATTATATTAAAACATTCTTATATTTTGATTCTATTAACTTTTTTCATTATTTTTTCAAACTTTCTGTTAATTTAATCTAAAATGACTATAATTCTCTTAATTCTACATTAAATTTTCAATTCTTGCCAACCAACCTTTAGCTTTCTTTTTTCCCTTCCATCACTCCACACCCACAACCAACAAAAACTCATATTCAAAAGCAAAAATTGATAAAAGAAATACACAATAAATCGATCATCAACAAACCACTCAAATCCACATCTAACAACAAAAAATGAAATATTTAATTTCAAAATTCATCTCTCTCTCATCCTTATCCAATGTCCACTTGCATAACAACACACAATAGACAAATTGAAAACCAAGCAAAAGAAGAAATTGAAACAACGAAGAAATTGCATAACAGAATCAAAATCTCATAAAACGGATTTAGTCAAGGCAACAACTCAATCGACCAATTGATAACAACTTAAAAAAAAGGGAAAAATGAAAGATCAAGGAGAAAAAAACAAACACAAATACAACTCAATTCTTGAATGCTAGTGTTGGTTTTGGTGGCTCATGCTTTTAAAAGTGGCACTAAATCTAGTAATAAATGGCACCAAATTCATGCAAATTAAGGCTTTTGTCTGTTTCATTTTCTATTTGAATAAAAGCATTTATTCTAAAAGAAAAAAAGTGGCCATTGTAGAGTGGCCTTGTAAAGGGGTAAGTGCAAACGGTAACAACGAAGAAGACCGGGGGGGGTGGTTGTTGGTTTGGGTGTGGGGCTCGAGAAATTCAGTGGGAGTCTTTTTATTCTTCTGGCACAATAAAGAAGATGAGGGTAATATTAGAATTTTAAAATATTTAAAATAATTTTATTGACTTTTTTTAATTGACTAATGAAGTGTTTAGAGACTCCATGATAGTGGTTTCCCAAGTTAAAGATGCATAAAAGTTAAAGAAAAAGCAATTTAGGCCATATCTAGAATACACATGGATATTAAGCTAGAATTTCCAAAGATGCACATTTCACATTCATTAGCAACATTGATTTCCATCTAAGAAGGACCAATAGAGGTGCCAATGAAGCCCCTAATTTGTTCAAGTCAAAGGTGCCATGCTATGTTGATGAGATAATGATGTAAGTTTTAGAGGATGAAAGGCCATGGTTTTATAACATTCAAAGATAATTGGAGGATAAGGCTTATCTGGAAGCAGTAGGGAGAGAGGACAAAGATCTCATTTCAAGACTAGAAATAGCTTTCTACCTATGAATGCATGATTTATATATAAAAATCTTAATAAGATCCACCGGAGGTGCCTTGGAGGAAAGAAAGCCAAACAAGTCATGGAAGAGATACACATAGTTATCCTTAGCCTGTATATAAAAGACTTATCTTTGGTAAAGAAGATCATAAGATAGGTGTATTCTCATATGACAATGGATTGAGATTACATCAAATTAGTGAAAACTTATCACAAAAGCCAAACTTACAGTTGTCTTAATCACTTGCCACCATTAAAATTACAAAGTTTGACTTTGCCATGTGCATTTGCAGCTTGGCGAATTGATGTTGTTGAAGAGATAAAGCTTGCTTCCCCCAAAGATCATATGTACATCATTATGACAATAGATTATTTCCAAATATATAGAGGCCAAACCTTTAAGAAAATTAAAGGCAAAATAGATGGCCCAATTTATAGTGAACAATCTCATTTGCCATTACATTATGCCCTACCATGTGGTAACAGATAATGGTGTACACTTTCATGCAAAGACTAGGACAATGCTAAAGAAATATGGCATGGTATATTACAAACCTTCACCTTATAGACCATAAGTAAATGGGATAATGAAACGACTAATAAAAATGTTAAGATCACTTTAGCCAAAATAGTAAAACATAAAAGGTTGTCCAAAAGAGTACGAAACCACGATTAGATGATCCATTAGAATGTCCCCTTACTCACTAATATATGGCATGAAAGATATCCTTCCAATAGAGGTTGCAGTTCAATCCCTCTGGGTGTTGATTAAAATGAGAATCCCAAAAAATCAATGGACGCAATAAATATGATTAGTTGTCTCTGTTTAATGAGAAGATGTTGAAGGTTCTATACCACATACAATTATACTAGAAGAGAATAGCATGCATCTATTGTAAATGGATTAAGTCAAGAACAAGTAGAGTAAGGAACTTGCTCCTAAAGCCAATCGTCTATAGGCTTCTGACTCAATAGGAGAATTCGAGCAAAATCGAAAAGGTCGATGCCTATTTAAGTATATTTACTCCAATAAAGTGGTGCAATTATTAGACATGGATGAAAATGAATTTCTAAATCAATAAATCTTGATCGGTTGAAGAAGTACTTTATATATATATAAAAAAAAAAAAAAAAGAGAGAGAAAAGCCTAATAGGCTAAAAGCTTAAAAAGGAAATATTCTAATAAAAAATTTAGGTAAAAGAAAGAATAAGGAAAAACCTCGCTAGGTCAAATATCCAAAAAGGTAGCCTAGGAAAAATTTAAAGAAGTCACTAAGTTAAAAACCTAAAAAGATAGCTAAACCAAAATGTATAATGGAATAAAGGTAAAAATTTTAAAAAAAAAAAATCAAAGGCAACATGATAGATGATTCAGGGGTGATAAAGGGATAAGAATAAGTGAATAAGAAGCAATAAGGATCAAGAACGATAAGTAAAAAAAAGGCACCACTAGACCATGATTGGCAAATTAAGGGATTATATAGATATGCCTTTATTAGAAGTAATAAACCATGTATGAAATTAATGTTGAAATATGGAATCTGGAATGGGTTGTGTTAAGTATAATACTAGTAGGAAATATATCATATAGTTGTAATCAATGTTAGCCTTATATGTTTTTAAAAATCAATAAACATATAAAGCTTTTCTTTAAATTTGCTAATCTTTTATATTTTTAAGTAATCTTATACATTACGTGGTCTATGCATCTTAAAGCCATACATGAAAGTCATCATCCTTGGGAGGCTCAGATCTGATAATAAAAAAGTGGTAAACTTGGTGTTTTGCCCATATGGCCTTCACAAAGGAAAAAAAAAGCCCACAAGATATTAGAGAAGTCCAAATTGATGACACACACATGCTAGGTCCTAAAAGTACTAGTATAATACTAATGATCACACAGTTGCCATATGTCTTTAGATTAAGCCCATTCAACCTCCACTAAAGATAAACGTTCAACCACTTCCTTTAACTTTGCTATTAAATAAGTAGGCTTTAGTAACACTAATTAGAATCATATTAAAGGAAGTATTACCTTAAGTCAATCAAAGGGACCCTAACAAATTCAATTTCTTCTATAATCAAATCTTTAAAAACAAGGAAAAAAGAGAAGAAGAAATTCATTAAGTTACTTAAAAAGTTGGTTTAAGCAAATAGGGCAATCACTAGATTGAAAACCTATAAAGGTGTCCAAGCAAAAACTAGGATAATCAAAGAATAATAAAAAAGGAAAATAACAAAAAAAAAAGAAAATAAATTGTAGTAGAAGAAAGATATGCAAAACAATCATGTGATATGTATGAATTTTCTCAATTGAAAAATAACTTGCCAATTATTGTAAAAGGCTTCTTATGAAAGCATCGTTGATATCGAGTGTAATCTTATCTAAGCCTACAATGTCTCCCTAAGAATCGTCGGCATTGGAATCTTACCTAACTTAATTTTTTCCAAGAGCATAAGGGTTCAAAAACCCACTCCTTCATCCTTTTTCTTGAGTAAAAACATGAACTAGAAGTGTTGCCAAAATTCAAGATTGAGCCATTACAATCTTATTGATCTAGGGTACAGATTTAGTAAAAGGCTAAACCTTTTTCTCTCCTAAAGTACATAATGGAATCTCTTTATAAGTCAAGTCAAATAACACTACCATTTTATGATATGTGGAGAGTTACTCAAACTCATCCATAGAATACATAATATATAACATAATAGGGCAAAAGCTCTTATAAGGATATTGAAGTCCTAACCATCAATCAAGTATGCAAACAAAACTTTCATTATTTCTAACTTATAACTTAATTATCTTCTTTCATACTTATCTTATTGTCACTATTTTCCTTTTATCTCATCAAAGTATCAACATTAACATCACCATCTAATCATGTAGTAATCTGTAATTATAATCCTTAACTCATTCCATACTCATCTTATACTTTTAAATTCATTAACATGTTTATTTCTCATCATAAACCATCTATGAGTTCATTAAGACATTCATGTATAATTCTACCTCAATTAAATGAAGAACATCCCCTCCTTTCATATATAACACTAATCATATGGTCTAGAATTTAACATCAATTCTCCTTATAAACATAATTCGTTCACATAAAGACTTCATAATACCCATCCATTTTATCCATTATGATATCCACACTTAACTCCATCTGAACTAGGATGTAAGACATCCTTAGAGGCTTAAAAACAACTCTAAACCTCAAGTTTTTAATGCTACACAACATTTAAGAACCCAAATAATATCAAGAAACTCAAAATAATCCAATTACCTTTACAATTAAAATTCTTTTACATAAATAACAATCATAAGCTTATTAAGACATTAATATCTCACTCAATACAACTAAGGTATTACGCATTATTCAAACCTCAATTATCATCTAAATAAGAAGTTTAAGATGCCATTAAATTTAAAAAATCAATAATAATCAAGAAATTATGTAATCAATCCATATACATTAACTTCTTCCAAAGCTTCTATTATATACCTCATCAATATTACCTTTACTTCAAACAAGGTGTTAAACACAAATTAATCACAATTTTCTTCTCTATCTAATTAACCATTAATAATTAAGAACTAAAAATAGCCCATACACTTCAAACACTTCTAAGACTCCTTTTAAAGACAACATCACATTTCATGTCATACTAGCACTAAACTTCATCTCTTTCATCACCACCAAGCTCAAAAAAAAAAAAAAAAAACATAAACACACTTATTCAAATATAAAACAAATATACAAGAAGTATGATAGGTCATAACTTACTTAAAATAGAAAGGAGAAAGTAACTAGATTGCTTGAAGATGGATGATTAAACTTGATTCTCCTAACTTGATTCAGTAGCCATGGATGGAGGAGAGGTTTTCAAATAATTTTGGTGAGTTTTGAACTACTAAAAACTGATTAAAAATTAAGTTGGAGTCGTATTTAGGCAGAAGATGAAGATAAAGGGGTGTAAAAAGACAAAAATACCCAAATAAAGTATTTTAGAAAAAGTCCACCAAAATTGCTTTTTCTAATCCATAAACTTATGCTTCCATCCTTTTGTCGTTTCTCTCAATACACTTTAAACATTATTTTTTAGGCATTAAGACCGATGACAAATGGATTTAAAGTTGTATTTAGGTGAAAATAAAGATACAAAAATGTAAAAAGATTAAAATGCCCAAATAAAGTATTCTAACCTTTTAGAAGCACTGCTTCCAACCTTTTGTTCCTTCCTTCAACACACTTTAAATGTCAATACTAGGTATTTAAAATATATTAAAAATACTTCATTAACAAATCATTTAATCACACATTAAGCACGCTTACATACCTTGGTGACCATAAAAATTAATGCACTTAACCTAACTTATACCTTAGCTTTTATCATACTTTCTCATTTGTTTTTAACATATACTTAACATAACTTTCTTCCACATTAATATTAACATATTCTTTATTATTAACCTCTAATACCATCATTCATGCATGTTCATTAATCATCATTTCTTACATATTCTTATTTACATATCTTAACTTACACTTCCTTATTATGACTTAGCATCTTTCACCTTCATATGTTTTAATCAATTTTTTCTAACTCATATTATATTTTAATTAGTCATCATTATACTATTAAAATCACCACCATTTCGTCAAATGTAGCCTTCTCTTACTCATCACTGAGGGGAAGGAGTCCTCAATTATTAGAGACCCTCAAGAACTAAGTTTCAGATCTTACCAAAGTATACCTTGAATTTATTGGACTAACTATATTATAATAGAAATATCAAATATTTATTGTTAAAATATCTCATTGAGAATAATGTTTTTATTTAAATTAATATAAATAAAGAAAATTAGTACTTTGGACTTAAATATTTTGTGTTGAAAGGTACATCAAGAAAGGATATTTTCTATTATATTTTGTCTTTAATTTTTTCTTAGGATAGTCTTCTCAAAAGAACTAATTTTGCTTCAAGTAAACATCTAGCTATTACACTTATAGGTCATAATGTAGTAATTGACTACCTATATTAATAGTGTTAAAATATGCCTTGAATTTATTTGATTAACTATAATATAATAGAAATATCAAACATTTACTACCAAAGTATCTCATTAAGATTAAATGTTTTTATTTAAATCAACATAATAAAGAGAAATAGTTCTTTAGACCCAGATATTTTGCATTAGATATGAGAGTGCATCAAGAAATGATGTTTTAAATAAATGTCAACTAACTGAATTTTAATGTAGAAAAATTTTTATCTTTATTTTTTTTTTGGAGTGGTATTATAAGAAAAAAATCCTTTGATTAGATACCTTGCTATTATACTCATAAGTCATAGCCTAATAATTGGCTGATATATTAATAGTATTAAAGTGTGTCGTGAATTTAATAGACTAATTATATCATAATTGAAATATCAAATATTTACCACCAAAATATCTTATTGAGAACAATTTATTCTATTTAAATCAATATAAATAAAGAAAACCAGTTTTTTAGACTTAAATAGTTCATATTATATATGAGAGTGAATCAAGAGCAAATGTTTTATATAAATGTCAACCAACTAAATTTGAAGACAAAAAGATTTCCGTCTTTACTTTTTTTACTAAAAAAAACCTTTGAGCAAACATTTTGCTATTACATTCATAAGTCATAGTCTAGTAATTGAATGTCTATATTAATAATGTTCAAGTGTATCTTAAATTTATTGGACTAACTACATTATTATAATAATAGAAATATCAAATATTTATTGCCAAAATATCTCATTGAGAATAACTTTTTTTATTTAAATCAATATAAATAAAGAAAATCAATTCTTTAAACCTAGATATTTTGCATTAGATATGAGATTGTCTCAAGAAAGGATGTTTTAAATAAATGTCAATCAATTGAATTTGGAGATAGAAAGATTTTTTTTTTTTGTTTAATTTTTCCTTAAAGTAGTCTTCTCAAAAAAAAAAAAAAAAAAAACTTTCTTTGAATAGACATCTTACTATTGCACTTATATGACATAGCCTAGTAATAGGCTACCTATATTGATAGTATTGAAGTGCACCTTGAATTTACTGAACCAATTATGTTATAATATAGATATCAAATATTTAATATCAAAATATCTAATTGAGAATAATTTTTTTTACTTAAATCCACATAAATATTAAAAAAAAAAAGTCAATCTTTAAACCTAAATATTTTGCATTAGATATGAGAGTGCATAAAAAAAAGGATATTTTAAACAAATGTCATCTAACAGAATATGAAGACAAAAAGATTTTTGTCTGAAATTTTCTTTTAAGAGTAGTGTTCTCAAAACGAAAAAAAAAAAAGAAGCTTTGAGTAGATATCTTGTTAAAGCACTCATAAGCCATAACCTAGTAATTGGCTACTTATATTAATAATATCGAAGTGCATCAAATTTATTGGACCAATTACATTATATAAAAATATTAAATATTTACTACTAAAATATCCTGTTGGACTAGGTTATTCAAACCTAAGTCAAGACTCTCTTTTGATCTTGACAATATAGATTGAAAGGTTTCAATATCAATTTTAAGTGTTGTTTTTATACATATTAAGATAGAATCTTATTAAAAATTGAATAGGAGTGATTAAAAGCAAAAAAAACTCAAGTATGAAAATCTGTCTTTGAAATTAGTGACTGCAAATTTCATAGTGAGTGCGAATTTTGAAAAGTGTTGTTCAGATTCAAAAGTCAAGACCGCGAATTTTAGTAGTGATCGCGAATTGGTGAAACAATATCTCCATGTTAGACAGATGATTTCACGTGACCATCACATCCAAAGAAAGAAAAATAGCGACCACAAATTTTGAAGATTTGTTAGAAAGATCCAACGGTTAGTTTTGAAAAGACCAATGGTTTTATGCCATGTGGACTAGTCGTTAGACACAGTTCAAAAATAGTGACTGCAAATTCACTCTCGACCTTTAATTTCGCCTGACAAGCATTTAATATAAAATATGTTTAGCATAACTTGGAGATTTAGATATAGTTTCTTTGTAACGTCTCTTTGGTGGTTATTGCCTATAAATACACCACCAAATGGACTTGAATGCAAGAGGATAACCATTGATTGTGCCAAAACTCTTGCAAAGTAAATTTTTAATTTTAACTCTTTATTTCTTTGTACATAGTTTGGTGTGGGCTTTAAACACCTTGGGTTTGGGTTTAAGAGTGAGCCCTTGTATAGAAAACTCTTGTTTAGGTTTGAGAGTTAGCCTAGTTGTAAAACTCTTGTATAGGTTAAGTGTGAGCCTTTGGAAAAACACTTGTGAGGTTGTGTGTGAGCCTTGAAACACAAGTTGTAAGGTTTGGTGTGAGCCTAAACACTAAGTTGAGTGTGAGCTTATAAAACACTAGTGATTGAGTGAAACACACAATTGGTGAATTAAAAAGTGGATGTAGGGTTGGTTAATACTCGAACCACTATAAAACTCTTGTGTTCATTCTTCTCCTACTCTTTCTCTAATCTTTCATATTTGTGAGCTTCCTCCAAAATCAAAAGTTCAAATTTGCCACCAATTCAACCCTCCCCCTCTCCCCCTTCCTAGTGCAATAGGGCCAACAATTGGTATCAGAGCTAAGTCTCAACTTAATTGTGTGAGAAAAGATCAATGACACAAGAAGGAGTCCACTCTCACCTTAATCCCCATTTTGATGGCAATGATTATGCTCTTTAGAAGCATAAAATTGAGATCTATCTTGGTACTAATCTTATCAACTTATGGGATTATATACTTGAATACTGAAGGCCTCCAACAAAGATGGTTGAAGGAGTAGAGGTGGCAATTGCAATAGAAGAATGAAGTGAGGCATAAAGGAAGGAAAATGGGAAGAATAAGAGCGCAATGACTATTATACTAAGCTCTATGTCAAGAGAAGAAATTGGAAGAGTCCAACATTGCTAAGCTGCATATGTCATATGGAAAGCATTAGAAAACAATCATGAGGGCACAACTCTTATAAGTCAAGTAGATTAGAGATATATGTGACAAAGTGGGAGCTCTTCGTGATGAAAGACCATGAAAGCATCATCAAAATGATAAATAGACTCCTCTCCATTGTCACAAACATGAAAAAGTTTAGAAGAATTCTTACCAACTATGAGGTAAATACTAAAATCTTTAAATCTCTTATATTAGATAAATTTGGCGTAAGAGTATGTAGCATTCAAAAGTCCAATCCGAAGATTAAAAAGTGCCAACTGATGCCCTCATTGGTAAGCTTTTCACTCATGAGATGGCTCTCAAGAAAAATGAAGAGATGAAGATGCTAAGAGGGCAAAGAGACAAACAGGAAAAGAAAGCTTTGGCCTTTAAAACTTAAGAAGATTATTCAAGCTCAAGTGACTCAAATGAAAGTGATAAAGAAGAAAAAAAGTTTACCAAAATATCAAGAAGGACCAAGGACTTGATGAAAAGGAGAAAAGAAAGAAGAATCCAAAGAAAGTCATCTCCCTACCATCACAAAGAAAAGAAGAAGAGCTTTAAGGCTAGAAAAGAAGAAGAGCTTTAAGGCTACTTGGGATGATGATTCAAATGATGAAGAAGAAAATGAAGTAGTAAACTTTTGCTTCATGGCTCAAGAGGACTTCTCTCTACACTTTTATGATGATTATGATGCATTTGATGATGTAGATGATGAGCTTCTTAAAGCTCTTACTTTAAGATGAGATAAATATAAATCACAAATGAAAACTTACGAGAAAAAATGTTCTAAACTAGAGGATGAATTTAAATCCTTAAATGATCTTGTAAGTGAGTTGAGGACTTCTAATAAAGAACTCAAAGAGTCTTTCTAAGTCTTCATCCTCTCTTAACTCCTTGAGAAAGGAAAATGATTCTTTAAGGAGTGAAGTTATAGAACTTAGAAACTCTATCTCTAAATTTCACAAGGGGAAAGAAGCTTTGTATACACTTATTGTATCTCAAAGACCTTCTTTAGTTAGACATGGTCTAGGCTTCAATGGATACTCTTCATCTACTTCTTCACTCACTGCATTCATTAGAGCATCAACATCCTAAACTTCAAGTATTAAGGTCGTGGAGAAGAGAGGTACTCCTAGCACTAAGCCATCTATACCTAAGGGTAAAGGAAAGGCCCCCCAAGGCTCAAAAATCAAGGCTCAAAAAGCAAATTATACTTACATTTATAACAAGAAGCATGCTCAAACACACAAACACAAAAAATTCTCTTTTATTCCTCATCACTCATGCACTTGCATATAGTTTCATAACCAAAGTATGAGAAGCTCTCCTACTTATGCTAAAGTTATGCATAAGAGAAAGACTCATAAGTCTAAACTCCAATGTCATTATTACATGAGATATGGGCACATGAATGTATTTTGCCACATTAGGAAGACATATTAAGAGACCCTTCTGAGACTAATCCCCAAGGACCCAAGTACCAAAACAAAGTGTTTGATATTATAGGAGGGGGACTCCTTCACCAAATTCTCATCATGGAAAATCTAAAGGTGAATAGAGATTGCTAATGAAGAAGAGATAAAGTTTCAAATGATTATTTGGTGTAAAGCCATGGACACTAAACTTGTAATGTATCTCTTATCCCTTATGTTTTTAACTTAATATATTTATGCATACATTTAGGGGAAGTTTTATTGTTTGATATATCTATGTGTTGACATGTTTGATTTGATTTGATTGACTGTGTGATGAGTTGAATCAATTCATTTTGTATTTGAGGTTTTCTACATTTCAAATGTTCAAATCAATCATAAAAATCATATACTATATACTAGGGTCATATATGAAAATTCTTAAATTTCTAGCCCTAGTTTGTGTGTTCAAACATCTTTAAATGTTTTAATTATTTTGCATTTATATTTTTTTATATATAAAATTTCCATGCTATTTGTGTTTCATCCATTTATCTTCTTATGTGACATATTGTGGTCAATTGTGCAAAATTACGTATGTTTGCTATTCTAATTTGAGTTTGTACAATTGACAAGTTTGTGGTCATTCTCTCTCTTATTCCCTCCTATTCTTCTCTTTTTGATTCGACAAAGAGGGAGAGATAATTGACTGAATATACAAAGAGGGAACATACAAAAAGGGAGATAAAATTGAACTACATTTGTAATAAGTTAAGACAATGATCTTAGTAGAATAACTAAGGGGGAGTATGGATTGGGGAGGAATAATTTCATACTTATGATTTGAATCACTTCACAATCATTCTCTTAGGAACATGCATAATTGATTTTTTATCCTTTGCATATCAATCTAGATTGTCAAAATCAAAAAGGGGGAGATTGTTGGACTAGGATATTTAAACCTAAGTCAAAACTCTCTTTTGATCTTGACAATATAGATTGAAAGGTTCTAATATCAATTTTAAGTATTGTTTTTACAGATATTAAGATAGAATCTCATTGAAAGTTAAATAGGAGTGATTAAAAGCAAAAAAACTCAAGTAAGAAAATCTGTCTTTGAAATTAGCGATCGTGAATTTTGAAAAGTGCTATTAAGATTCAAAAGTTGTGACCGCGAATTGGTGAAACAACATCTCTATGTTAGACATACGATTTCATGGTGACCATTGCGTCTAAAGAAAGAAAATAGTGATCGCAAATTTTGAAGATCTATTAGAAAGATCCAACGGCTAGTTTTTTAAAAGACTAATGGTTTTATGCCACGTAGACTAGCCGTTAGACACAATTCAAAAATAACGACTGCAAATTCAGTCTCGACTGCTAATTTCGTCTAACAAGTATTTAATGTAATATATGTCTAACATAACTTGGAGATTTGGATACAGTTACTTTATAACTTCTTTTTGGTGGTTATTGCCTATAAATACACCACCAAATGGAATTGAATGCAAGAGGATAACCATTGATTATGCCAAAACTCTTACAAAGTTAATTCTTAACTTTAACTTTTTTATTTCTTTGTACATAGTTTGGTGCGAGCTTTAAACACCTTGGGTTTGGGTTTGAGAGTGAGCCCTTGTATAGAAAACTCTTGTTTAGGTTTGAGAGTTAGCCTAGTTATAAAACTCTTGTATAGGTTAAGTGTGAGCCTTTGAAAAAATACTTGTGAGGTTGTGTGTGAGCCTTGAAACACAAGTTGTAAGGTTTGGTGTGAGCTTAAACACTAAGTTGAGTGTGAGCTTGTAAAACACAAATGATTGAGGGAAACACCCAATTGGTGAATTGAGGAGTGGATGTAGGGTTGGTTAATATTCGAACCACTGTAAAACTCTTGTGTTCATTCTTCTCCTACTTTTTCTCTAATCTTTCATATTTGTGAGCTTCCTCTAAAATCAAAAGTTCAAATTTGCCACCAATTCAACCCCCTTCTTGGTGCAATAAGGCCAATATATCTCATTAAGAACAATTTTTTATTTAAATCAATATAAGTAAAGAAAATCAGTTCCTTAAACTTAGAAATTTTGCATTAATTATAACAATGCATCAAGAAAAGATGTTTTAAACAAATATCAACCAATTTAAATTTGAAGATGAAAGATTTTTATCTTTAATATTTTTTTAAAGTAGTCTTCTCAAAAGAAAAAAAAAAATTGTTTGAGTAAACATCTTGCTATTGCAATCATAGGCTATAGCTAACTAACTACTTATATTAATAGTGTTGAAGTGTACCTTGAATTTATTGGATCAATTATATCAATTATATTACTCATATGCTAATTAGGTTTGGTTTTGAGCAAATTGGGAAGAACAACATAACCTAGGACGAAAACACTATACATATGAGTTTTATCCTTTGGTTTACAACGTGAGATCTCTCAACAATTTAGGTACTATACTTTTTGTTTATGGCAAGCCTTTAGTTTCAAATTTTGTTTGGCTTGATTGTTTATTAATTTTGTGAGAGACTCAAGCACATTGGATGTATGTAGGTGTAAGAGTTTAAGTGACAATCTCTATTTTAATTTTGTTTTTTTTAATTTACTAGTGATTTTAACTTTTCCTTTATTTGTGTTGTAGGCTTATATGAAATCATACAATTTTATATTCTTCTCTATTCATTTATTTATTATTGTATACATTAGACCCAAATAATTTTACTTTTATTCTAATAAACTTGTATCAAAATCTACTCAATATTTATTTGGGATCAATTATAGCAATGACAAAAGTTAAAATTAAAAGTTAAAATTAAGAAATACGACAACAATATTTATTTTGCTCTCTAGTATAAGAAGATAATACCTAATAGGTTGCTTAAAGTTTTATTAAGCATGAGGAATTACCAGTCATTATGTATGATGAAAATAAATAGGAGAAAGATGAAAAAGCTTTAGCTGCCATTTGGTTATATTTGTCAAATAAGATTTTGTGAGAAGCCATTAATAAGAAGACTTTCACAAATTTGTTAGCTTAGCTAGAGTCCTTATACATGACTAAAAACCTCACGAGTAAGTTGGTTTCAAATCATCATATGCACTTTAGAGATACTCTAATTTTTAGAAATGCTATTTTGACCTTAGAGGAGGTAAAATTAGCTTTGTTTCAAAAAAATAAAAAAGCCTATTAGCTTTGTTTTCAAAAAAACGTATGGATAAAGAACTTATTTTTAAGAATGACAATCCAACAAAAGGCCTAATTATTAGAGGAAGATCAAGCAATTTCGACAACAACAATGGACCTAATTGTAGACACAAAAATTTGACTTACAATTATTATAAGAAAATTAGGTATGTTAAAACTAGTTGTACTTGAAAAATGAGTTAGAAAATAAAGAGAGAGATCACAAAAAGAATGATTAGTCCACATAAGCTAGTATTATGAAAGATAAAGTAGAGTGTGATCTTCTCTCTATGACTAAAGGTGAATCCACACATAAGAAAATGTGGTATTTAGATTCTATTTGCTCATACCATATTTTTATAAACAAAGATTGGTTCTCCACTTATGAACCTGCTAGCAAAGTTGCATCAATGGGTAATGATACTCCTTGTAAGATCATTAGAATTGGCATAATTACAAAGAGATTGCACAATGGCATAATGAGAACATGTTCCAAATATAAAGAAAACCGTTATCTTTTTAAGCACTTTGAAATTTTTGGGTCATAAATTTATTAGTAAAAATAGTTTCATAAAAGTTATGAAGAATGCTCTTATTGTGATGAAAGCTTAACGAGTTAGTACATTATATGTGCTTTTAAGGTCTTCTATCGTAATGAGCAAGTTCAAGCATTGCTTGGACTAGATTAGTATTTATCATATTTGAGTTACGCCTTTAGGAGCTAATAGAGAAAATTGAATGAAAGTTAATTTTGGTACAATTAAAGACTATAAGTAAATTCAAGTCAAGGTAAAGATTTATTGAAGTGTTCTAAAATTTATTCCCCTAATTATATTGCTAAAGTCCATTATAAGTTATTTTCTATAGTCAATCTTAGAAAATGATAAGAATGACGTAAATGAATGAGATTTTATTAATGAGCTTTGTAATTATAATTGCAAGTAAAACTTGCTTATATATAAGATGATTTGCTTAACCATTAGTGCCACCTCAGCTAACTAACTCTATCATTAAACAACTAATTAAATAAAAGTTGTAACAACTTGTTCCACCTATGTTCCTTTACAATCAACCCTAGCTCCCTTCAGCTGCAACATATTTTGATTGGGCTTCAACTTCCTTTTCTCTTGTTCACACTCCCCCTCAAGATGTGTATATATATTACATATGCTCATCTTGCTATTAAGATAGTTTCATTACCTTGGATGCAAAGATTTGGTGAAGATAACAACTAATTGCTCTGATGTCTTCACATGTAAAGGCTCAATTTCTCCACCTAATATCTTTTCTCTTATAAGTGACAATCTAACTCAATATGCTTTGTCCTTTTATAGAATATTGGATTTTTGGCTATGCATATAGCTGATATATTGTCATAATAAAGCACTGTTGGTTTCTTATAAGGTACCTTGAAATCCTTTAGTAAATAGCCAAGCCAAATACCTTGAAATCCTTCAATAAATAACCAAGTCAAATTATCTCACAAGTTACCATAGCCACGGCTGTATATTCTGCTTCAGCAAAACTTCTTGGTAATGTGGATTATTGCTTTGATTTCCAGCTCACTTCACTAATAAGCTCCTAAGGAATACACAGTAATTTGTCCATGATCTTCTTAATTTCCTTGCATGACCCCCAATTACTATCAGCAAATGCTTGCAACTGAATCTCAAATTTTGCAAAAAAGAAAAATTCCATGACCAATAGCATTCTTAAGATACCTTAGCACCTTTAAACCAACAGTGAAATGTGTTTTAGTAAGCTTATCCATAAATTTTGATAACACATGCGCTGCATATATGATATCAGGCCTAGACAATGTCAAGTACATTAATCTCCTAACTAATTTCCTATACTTGTAAGGTTCTCCCATTAATCCTTTGTCTTCATGCACAAGCTGATGATTGACTTCCACAGGAATTGCAGAAGGTTTAGTAGCTAACAATCCATATTCATCAAGTAATTCCAACGCATATTTTCTTTGAGACAAAACTATGTCTTCCTTTGATCTTGGTAACTTTAAATCCAAGAAATACTTGACTTGTCCCAAGTTTTGAAGGTTAAAGCTTGCCTTGGGTAAATCCTTAACCTTCTGAATTTGTTGTGGGCTACTGCTTGCAATAGCAATATCATCTACATATACCAATAAACCAACAAAACCACGTTCATTAGCTTTTGTGAATAAATAATAATCTGCTTTAGATTGAGTGAACCCATTTTTCACCAAACACTTTGAAAATTTCAAGTTCCACTGCCTAGAGGCTTGCTTCAACTCGTAGAGAGATTTATGAAGCTTACAAATTAATTAAGTGCTAATGGTAGCAGTTTCACTTAACCTCTCCCCCTAAAACTGATAGCCCTGTGGTAACTCTGTATAAAATTCTTCTAAAAGGTCTCCATTCAAGAAAGTATTATTGATGTCAAGCTGAGCTAAATGCCAAATTTGGACAACAGCTAAGGCCAAGAACATTCTGACAATGGAATGTTTTACCACTGGACTAAAAGACTCTTCATAATCAAACCTAAATTCTTAAGTATAACCTTTAGCCACAAGTTTGTCTTTGTATTTATCAAGAGTTTCATAAGAATGATACTTAGTTTTAAACACCCAATTGCACCCTGTAGGTCTTTTATCAGGAGGCAAAGGGACCACTGACCAAGTGTGGTTAGCAGTAAGTGCATCTAATTTAACATTAATTGCTTTAATCCAGTGATCATGTTTAATAACTTGTGCATAGGTAAGAGGATCAGAAGTAGAAAAAATAACACATGTAAAAGACTTAAAAGAAGGAGAAAGTTAAGAATAAGAAAGATAATTGGAAATTAAATATGCAACAACAGAATTGGAAGAATGCAGATTATGATGAAAATCTTGAAGGGAAGCAGGAACGTTAGTGATTCTAGTGTTTCTCCTAAGAGTTGCAGATGATGAAGGTGGTGTAGAAGAAGGTTATGGTGAAGGTGAAGGTAAGGGTTATGGAAAAGGAGGGATTGGTGTAGGTGAAAGACGTGCTGATGATGAAGTAGAACTAGAAAGGACAAGAAAAGGTGAATGAAAGGAATTTAAAAAAGGTGAAGAATCATCAATAGTAGATGCATTGATATGAGGAAGAAGAATTGCAGGTGAGGATGATATATCAGATGTAGAAATAGAATGTTGAAAAGGGAAAATGTGTTCATCGAACTTAACATCTTTAGAAACAAAGGAAGTATGGGTATCAAGATCATACAATTTGTATCCCTTGACACCAGAAGGATATCCTATGAATATTGAATGTTTAGCTTGAGAATCAAATTTAGTTCTATGAGAGATCAAATTAGC
>CATIWR010448630.1:0-36802 GCA_949677035.1 Omphalea diandra | reverse complement strand
GTTTGTTAGAGATCTTGCGTGCTCAGATGGAGGTATTTCTGAAGCTTCTACTTGACATATACATTGTTTTGTGGGGGTTGCTTTGTTTTCATAATATATTTTCTTCTTTGCAGGACTCTATCTAAATGATAAAATTCGGTGTTAGGTTATGATTTGCTTGTGGAGACATATAGATATGCATTTGTAGCATGGCAAAGTGAAATATGATACATATAAGTGGTCATGTCATAATATTTATGGCACTTTGTCTTGTAAATGTTCCGACATAAGAGAGAGAGAGAGAGAGAGAGAGAGAGTATCATTAAATGCATTGGAATAGTTCAGCAAAGAAAATGGTGCATTACATGAGTTTCAATAGGGTTTTGTTGTATGGTTTTAAATTGCAGTCATAGTTGTGAGTAATGGTAAAATGGCTGTCTTGGCTGTAACCTTAACGATAAGGGCAACCCACTATGTAATTTTTACACAAAAAAATGAAAAATATTGCAAATTAAAAAATATTGACATGATTTACTAAAACTAAAAATTACAACAAATTCCAACTAACTGATAGGCATAAGACACCATAAATAGAGACATAACTTCTATCGTTTTTGTTCATAATTATCAATCAACTTAAATAAGTAACATCTACGGACATTGCAGTCCCAAGAAGTAATTTTTGTAAGAGGAGAAGGATGCTAGAGTTGTGGATCTTGATCTGGTCTAGCTTGAATGGGCGCTACAGAGTTAGAATGGCAGTCTTCCTAAGCCCAGGAAAGTGAGGTTGCCCTAGTTTTTCACCTGTGAATATAAAAAAAAAATGTATTGTAAAAGAAAAAGAGGGACAAAACCATGAGATTGCCTTAGTTTTTCTCTGCTCCCTACATGTCGTAACAGCCTTAATGGGCATTAAATTAACATTGAATGGCCATTATCAATTACAGCCCATTAAAAAACTGGAATAACGTTAACAAAGGGGCCAAAAACCATTACATAATGGCTGTTACGTTACGTAATGACCGCTATTTAAAACCATGTTCTTTACCCATGTGAAACAATTATTGATTTGTTTTGACTCCTGATTTTTTTATTAACACTTTTAAGGTGAATTTTCCTTAATTTCTAAGGCTTCCTTATGAATTAATTGACCCTAAAACCGTATCCGTACAATTTATTCACATTAATAATTAGTTTAGGACTTTAGATGGTTTTAGATTCAATCTTGTGCCAAAAGCACGCAAGAGTGAAATATGCAATGTCAATGAAATCACCAATAAAGTTGCAGGAGGAAGAATCAGTATTTTATATAGAGTTTTACATGCTTTGTGCTCCATATTTTTGACTGAATGATTTTAGTCTCTGCTTAAAATATCTATTCCTTATTGTGTGATTTGTGTTTTACATTTCACACTTCAGTGGGTGATGTAATGGTTCAATTTACTATCCTTAAATGGGTGCAGATATCTGAGGCAATGGACATTAGAACAAGACAAGGACTGCTTAGTGCTCTTGCTGGTAAAGTGGGAAAAAGAATGGATACTCTATTGATTCCTTTGGAATTGTTGTGTTGTATTTCAAGGACAGAATTTTCTGATAAAAAAGCGTATATACGGTGGCAAAAAAGGCAGGTAATTCTGTCCCCTATGCCCTATTAGTTTCCACTGTTTTTTTCCTTCTGTTGGATCTTAAATTTTTCTTGAAGAAGTGAAATTAGAGGTGAGAGAGGAAATCTTATTGATATTAACGTCACACTTTTAAATTTGTTTCTTGTATAGTTATTCATACTAGAGGAGGGGCTTATCAATCACCCAGTTGTTGGATTTGGTGAATCCGGGCGTAAGGCAAGTGAATTGAGAATTCTGTTAGCAAAAATAGAGGAATCTGAGGTAGGCGCATTACTGAATCAAAAGACATGCTTGCTTTCATGTATTCATCTATTAACTTCAGATCACACCAAAATGCTTAGCTTGTTTTTCTCTCTTTTTTTTTATTCAGTTTCGTCCATCTTCTGCGGGGGAAGTCCAGCGAACAGAATGCTTGCGATCTCTCAGAGAGGTTGCTGTTCCACTTGCTGAGAGGCCAGCTCGGGGTGACTTAACTGGTGAAGTATGCCACTGGGCAGATGGCTATCACCTTAATGTTAGATTATATGAAAAACTCCTCCTCAGTGTCTTTGACATTCTAGATGAGGGGAAGCTGACGGAGGTTAGTAATTTTTCGTCTTGGCCATGATGTCATGACACAACAGGGTTGAAAATCTGTGTGGATAAGTTTATATACACTGTGATATCTAAAGTCTGCTGCCTCACCAGCGTATGTAAAATATCCAGTGCTTGAAAGAAATTTCAAAATTTTAGGATTTTTCAAGAATGTTACAGTTTTTGTTGAATTTTAATGAAAGATAATTGTTTTCTACAATAAAAAAAAGATGTTTTATTGTGTTTGCCATCTTTCTGCTACCTAATATAACCCTTATCTTTATTTTCAGGAAGTAGAAGAAATACTCGAGCTCTTGAAGTCAACCTGGCGTGTTCTAGGAATTACAGAGACTATCCATTACACATCCTATGCCTCAGTGTTATTTCGTCAGGTATTATTCTCAGTTCTCCCATCTGCCAAACTGTCAGATACATGCACAAAATTTGCATTTATTTTGTTATCCTATTATTCCAGATATACAAGATGTTCCCATGCAATCTGCCAATATGTGAACAATAAAATACATGAGCTTTAAGACCTTATGAACACAATGTTTAATAGCATTAGTCAGTTCCCTCGCTATATCAGCCCATACCCAGTCCAAACACAGATGTGTCGCAGTTTCACCCATCCGCTTTGTAATGGGTAGAATACTAAAAACCCCTTGGATTTTGTCATAACACACTAATTAATCTACTTTATAAAAATATATTTTTACATCAATTTGTTTTGGCATTGTTATATTAAGTAGTCATCCCATCAGGTTTAAGGGCCTTATTATTAGTCAAAGATGAAATAGATAATATATGTTAGGGATACTTTTTTTAATGCCCAATTTTACCTTAATCTCTTCTCTCATTTCTTTAAATCCTAAAAAACACTCTAAAGCTGCAGTTTTGGTATGTTTTTGAGGGTTTGAAGAAATTAAAGATGAGATGAAGGGTCATTTTTGCATTATATATATATATATATAGATAAATTGACTTTTTCATATTTGACTTTGACCAACGACAAAGGCCTTTAAACCTCACAGAAGGACTACTTAGTGTAATGGTGCCAAAACACTAGGGCATAAAAATTTACTTCCATAATGTGAGGGATTGACTAGTGTATTATTCCACAATCGAAAGGGGTTTTAGTATTTCACTTTTTTTCCGTTCTGCATTCAGTTTAGTTTTGATCATACAGTACATCATATTGAAGATATAGGATAAACTGAATTAATTTTCATACTGATATTTTAGGTCTTCATTGCCAACTGCTAATAAACATTGTCAATGGTGGGATAGCTAATAGTATTTTGCTGATCCTTTTCATATGGAAGATGTTTCTTTTGTCCTCTCATGTAAATCTATTTTCTTTCCTTGTTGTTTGGTATGTACACCATTGGTGCCAACTAATTGAATTTTTATGTGTCAAAAAATAAATAAATTGCACAAAATAAACCTCAAAGATATACAATTACATGGATCTATGGTTAACTGCCAGTCTTGCTGGTGAAGATATTTTTAATAATGAGACTTGATTGTGACTAACTATAGTCTAACATGTCAACACATGCAAGAAAAGTGATTTTGTAACTTGCTTTTTTCTTTTGCACCTTTTCTTTGATCTCTATGTTTGATTTATTATGTGTGATCATTGATGTTTAATCAACATTATCTATACTAATTTATGTTCATTTTGATTATTCTCATAATAATATCGTCAGTGTGGTTGTATGATTGCAGTATGTTATGACGCAAGAGCATGGTCTTCTGAAACATACCATTGAACAGCTTAAAAGGATACCCTTGAAGGAACAGCGAGGCCCACAAGAGAGGATGCACTTGAATAGTTTGCGTTCCAAAGTTGAAGGCGAAGATTTATCTTTCTTACAGTCTTTTCTGTCTCCAATCCAGAAATGGGCTGATAAGCAGCTAGCAGACTACCACAAGCATTTTGCTGAGGTTTGAGAAACTGTTTGGAGTACATGTAGTACTTTTTGATCTGATGTATATTTATTTTTTAATGGATGCTCAATTCCTTAAGTTGGTAGGCTCATCTAGAGCCTGCATATTTTGCTGCTGACATCATCCATGCTTGTGTGCTTGGGCAACTGAAATTCACCATTAGGTTCAATGGCACTCCTTTTTATATCCAATTAAGGTTCGGAAGGTTATAATTACAATGACTTCGGAGGGTTAACCATTTCCCAAAATTTTTTCAAAATTCATTCCCTTGTATTCTACTTGGTCTCTAATTTTTAATTCTATATATGAAGGGATAAACATTTGATTATAGGATTATTGAGAAAATGTACTAAATTTTCTAATTGATATGCTCTGCATTTAAACTAGGAGTAAGGCGAAAACTTAACAAAAAGTGAGCCTTTTTTTTTAATGGTTATTATATGTTGAAAGATTCACTTTTCCACTAGAATGCTTTTCTATTGCAGTTGTTTTCCAAGGCTTGGAATGATGTATCATAATACATTTCATTTGCTGTGTAGGAGTCAGCAACTATGGAGGATGTGTTGTTACTCGCAATGGTTACTCGGAGGCTTCTGTTAGAAGAATCTGATCAGGTATTAAGATCGCTCATGTAGTGTGTGCATAAGACAAACTCCTTTTTTTCTTTTTTCTTATTTTGGGTTTTGGGGGGCAGGGGACCAATGAACTATTCAGGTAGTACCTTTTTGTTTTTGGAAGTCAAATTATTGGCTAGAATTTGCACTGGCTGCTGCTAAGCCAACAGAACATGTGGGAAAAACCTAACATTTCCCTCTGATGTTTAATTTGCTCTGCAAATATCACTATAATTCAATTTAGATTAAAATGTGTTAAAAGTTACTGTGTTTTAAGTTGCACTACATGTATTGTTTCATGATTTAACTTGAAATGTGTTGAAACTCGAAAGTGACATTTCTATTTTTCTTGTAGGCAATACAATCGACATCTGTCTCAGATCGAGAGCAAATAGAATCATATATAGCAACTTCTATTAAGAATGCATTTACTAGGGTAAGTGTTCTAACTTCTAACTGCACATTTTCTAGATTGCTGACAACATAGCTTGCAATTGGCAAGTGAAAGCCTATAATTGGAGGTGACATGAGATAACGACTCACAATACTTCATACTTTTAACCTATATATAATTATTCAACATTCCCTTTACAAGCAGGCCTAAGAAAAATATAGAAATATACCACAGGACCCAACAACAAAATAATTGTTAGCCCCGTTTTATTCTAGAGCATTCAAAATGAGGATTTCTGGTACATTTGATGCAATTTTCTGTTAAGTATATCCAAAATTCTTGCTGAAACGCAGGTGCATTGCAACATTTGTTAAAGTTTCTCATGAAGATTCAGTTTATTCTAGTTCAATTAACTAGTTTTTTTTTATTTTTTTTTGGGCAAGCAGTGAATAAGAATCAAACTAAATCACCTGCCCCCCAAAGCAAACAACTTGAAAGCTAGGAATAAAGTAGGATAAAATTAAAGGCCTAAAATTCTTTCAAGAAAATTTTAGTTATTTATTGTAACTTGAGAAATGAGAAAATACCAAGAGTCAGTCCTGCAGATTAACTATCTTGTATGTTTTTTATGTTGTGGTCATGATATGGATGACATACTTGTTACAGTTTCTAGTTGCTTAAAAACAAATTACAAATCACTTAAAGCAAGTGAATTGTTAATAATGATATTGGGTTGCTTCAAAACAAACTTCAAATCTTTTATGGACCATGGGTAGTTAATATTGGTATGGACTTGTTTATTTTCCTCTTAAAATTCAATTATGAATATTGGTTTTTTTAATTTTTCTTTTAAAATTCTTTTATGGTGAATGGGTAGTTAATAATTTTCTTTCTTTCCTTCCTCTTCTTAGTGCAGACTTTGCAGACTGTTGAAAAATCAGATACAGTGCATGAGCATTCTTTGGCATTGCTTGCAGAAGAGACCAAGAAACTTCTGAAAAAAGAATCGACCATATTTACACCGATTTTATCTCAGAGAAATCCACAAGCAATCATTATTTCAGCATCGCTTCTTCACAGACTTTATGGGATCAAATTGGTTAGGATTTTGAGTTGATTTTCGCATGACTACCTATGTTTTTATTTCCCTTCTTCTTTCTTGTGGAAGCTTAACTACACTTGTCTGCAGAAACCATTTCTTGATGGTGCTGAACATCTGACTGAGGATGTCGTATCAGTGTTTCCAGCTGCTGACAGCCTTGAGCAGTATATTATGTCACTTATTGCTTCTGTATGTGAAGAAGGGTGTGTTGAAGTAAATTTCAGTAAACTAGCGCCATACCAGGTGAGATAGCTCGACTTATTTTGCTTAATGTTTTTCTTTTTCTCTCTTCTCCTTCTCTTGTTTTTTATATCTGATACGTTTAGTTCCAAATGATATAAGCTAAGTGGAAAATATGCCACAGAGGATGCAAATGCCATTGAGTTGGTGAAGAAATAGCCAGCAAGCTATGCTGTTGAAGCTTATTGTGCAAAATGATTGGGCTTAATAACCAGATATTCTAAAATTTTAAACTAGAAGCTTACAGAAATAGCATATATTGCTACTGCACCAATTTTAAAGTGGTGTCATTTAGTGTGGCAAATGAGGAGTTACTTACAAAAAAAAAAAAGAGCCTTCACTCATCATGTTTTCCTTGGAGAAACTGAAAGATTTTGGCTGTGTATTGAAAGCCTTCTTGCCATGAGGATTAGCTGTTAGATTTCTGTAACTAGCTAATATTTGTATGTGCACATTAAGTCCACGTGTAACTGGGCCTTCCTATATATCTCTTTAACTGATAGTGTAAAATTATTCTGTCTCATCTGTTTGTGGTAAAGCAGCTTTTAGAGGACTTGTGCTTCTGGAGTTTTTAGACCTGTATATCTCTTTGAATGTTATTGTACTTTTTAGCTTATGTTTGTTCCCTTTTTATAGTTGTCTTTTAAGTTGTTATGGAAGGATTTTTTGTCTCAGTAGGAATATTTTTTTTTTAATAAATAAAGAAGTGGTAATGCAGCTATCAAATGTTTTGCTGACTTATAATTAGGTTAATATGATAATGTAGCATACTTTGTCATTAATATTGCTTATAATTTACTAGTGTGTTTTTGTTCCTTTTTATTGCATTCTCATTGTTTCTCTTTGTTTGCCCTTTTGTTTCCTTTAAGGTTGAATCTATATCTGGAACGCTGGTGATGAGGTGGGTCAATTTACAGCTTGGAAGAATTTTAGGTTGGGTTGAGCGAGCCATTCAACAAGAGGTAATATTCAAATTTGTTTCATTTATCCCTTCAGAAACAGTTTTCTGACTTGGGTATGTCCTATTCTTAATTTACATAAATCTAATTCAAGTATGCTTAAATCTTAGTTCCCTCCTTTTAGTTAAGGATTCAAGGTGCTTATCTGATTTCTGCTGTAACTTCTTTGCAAATTTTTATTTCAGCGATGGGACCCAATATCTCCTCAACAGCGGCATGGGAGGTCAATCGTTGAGGTGTATAGGATTGTGGAAGAGGTATTAATCTGTTCCATTTTTTACTTTTTTGAACTTAGACATGAATATCAGAATTTGTTGTCACATATTCGCCCATGGACATCAAGCAATGCCTTGTCAGCAGCTGGTGGGTACTATACCTCACTCAAAACACTCATCCAAGGAAGAAGGAAGAACACTTGAACTTGTATTGAACTTTTCAAGTGACTTGATATATTTAGCCTAGCTTACATAGCTATTTAAAGGACTCAAACATGTAACTCACCTTAATTAAGAGTCTAATAAACTCACAAATTAATGTAACTTAGGAAATTCTCACATTAATCAACACTTAAGAAACTCATACTCAATGGCATAAAACTCATATGACATTAAGACTTCAATTAGTTCAAGTTTCATATCTAATAGTGCCTTCCATCATAAATATCCTTTGGTGCAGACAGTTGATCAGTTCTTTGCTCTTCAAGTTCCAATGAGGCCTTCAGAATTGAATGGCATGTTTCGGGGCATTGACAATGCATTTCAAGTGTATTCAAATCATGTCATTGACAAGTTAGGTGAGTGTGTGTCTGTGATATATATTTATCCACCTTCCATCTGCAAATTTTCTGGTATTCTCTCTGTCTCCCACCCTCCCACTCTCCTTTTTCACTTCTTTTTGCTCTTACCAACTGTGATTTTGACATGCAGCATCCAAGGAAGATTTAATTCCACCAGTTCCTGTGCTCACACGATATAAGAAGGAAGCTGGCATAAAGGCATTTGTAAGGAAGGAACTATTCGATTCTAGGCTGCCCGATGAGACCAAACCAAGTGAAATTAATGTCCAGACTACTGCTACTCTCTGTGTTCAGTTGAATACACTATATGTGAGTTCAAGTTGACTTTGGCATCATTAATTAAGAAATGAGATAAAAGAGCTTTAAATGATTCTTTCTTATCAGTTTCATATCTTTGACAAGATTTTTTTATTTTGGTTTCTGATCTGTCACATTATTGAAAAAAAAAAAAAAAGAGTTGCACATATAAAAGAGTTAAAACTCCTGAACTTTGTCTTGAGATGAAGCAAATGAAAGAAACTATAATACTGAAACATAATATAACACCAACATAACAGAAGGATATAGCATTCCCAGATATCACAAACTTGCATCTTGCACTTGAGACTAATAAACCCTTCTTCAGCAAAACCTGTGTAATGAAATCTTAGAATTTTCTTGTTAATATTTGCTTCTAAATGCTCTTGAAAATAAAATTTTATTACTAGATTGTCAATTGTATGATAATTACATCATTTAATGACAAATCTTCTCCTCTGGGCCTGTTATTGCAGCAATTTAGTGATAGTATTCTGATTCTCTGCATTTCAAATGTAGATGCTAGTTTGTTGTCATCTTTATCATTATAAGGTTTCTTTATGCTTTCTAATGTGAACAGTATGCAATCAGTCAACTGAATAAGTTGGAGGATAGCATTTGGGAGCGATGGACAAGGAAAAGGCCTCGTGAGCAATTTATCAGTATGCATCTTAAACAATACTTGTTTTCGCCCTTTTGTTTAAAGCTTTTAGTTAACTGCATGGGTTATCCACTGACAGAATATGCATGCGTGTGCGCACAATTGATTTATCGAATGAAAAATCTTCAAGCAATAAATAAATCAATCTATCATGTTCCAATTTCCAAATGCATGTTTAAGTTATTGAACATGTTATTTACACACACACACACACATATGCACACACTTACCTCTTTAAATGTCCAATTTTCTCATTTTTGATGGCTAAGGGAAATGGAAGTAAATAGTTTCTTGTGCCTAGTAGACATTTATGGATTTCATCTTGTGCTGTACATAATTGGCTCCACCTTATTCTACTGGTATCGTACAAAAATTTCCACTAGTACAGTGGACATTTCTCATAAACTTTTAATGATTTCTGGCTAAAGTTAGATTATTATGTTATCCTGATCCACATGTTGCAGCCACATGATCTACTTTTAAGAATGCCATGCTATGCTTATGCTCCCAATGCGGGCATTTCTTTTCTAACGTATCCCATCATCCATATGAATTCCTACTTTATTAGGGAAATCCTTAGATGAGAAGAAGTCCACAAGTTTCAAGCAGGGCACATTTGATGGGAGTAGAAAAGATATAAACGCTGCTATTGACCGCATTTGCGAATTCACTGGTAACCATTATTGGCTTCTGTAGTTCTACGTCAGTCTCTTACCTTGAGAAGTAAACTTGACCTTCGATTTATATGGCTTATTGCAGGAACTAAAATCATCTTTTGGGACTTGAGGGAGCCATTCATTGAAAATTTATATAAACCTAGTGTTTCTCAGTCTAGGATGGAAGCCCTGATTGAACAACTTGATACAGTAAGTCACATCCTTTATTGGGGGGGAGAACAAACAAGGATGCTTTGAACTTGCAAAGGAAGCATTGTGGCATCCTTCTATTGAAAAATATTGGCTTGCAAGTGTGGTATATATTTGTTGAACTGAAATGGAGCTTTATTTGATTTGTCACTTGCCTCATAAGTCATCGAAATTACTCCATTTGTATTCCATGTACTTCATTTTATTAGTCTATGGGATTCTTTTACAACTTTAGTTGCATCTGAAAGTGGTGTTATGTGCTCCAGAAATGGTCTTCATTGTATAATCCCTCATGTGCATCATAATTATACAAGTGCCAATTCTCTAATCAGAGGGCCATCTAGTAATTCGAATTAGCTTGCGAAATGTATTTCTCAAGATGGCCACAACTTAAGATGCCCGATGGTCGTAATATATTGTCAAGAGGAATTCAGAAACATCCTCCATGATTCTGACATCAACTTGGCATTAGGTTTAGTAGATTTTACATGGTCATGATGACCTATGACTATTAGTGATGAATTCAGGTGGATTATTTGGTTATATCTATGCTTTGGTTAAAGGCCTCGTTGTTAACAACTGCTACAGGAATTAAATCAATTGTGTGGTATTATTGTGGAACCGCTAAGGGATCGTATTGTGACAAGTCTCCTTCAAGCTTCACTGGTCTGTGCTAATGTTTCTTTAAATAAATATGACATATTCTTGAATTTGTTTTTCACTGAAGTGGTTCATCTTGTCAGGATGGCTTACTCCGAGTTATACTAGATGGAGGACCATCACGAGTTTTTTTCTCAGCTGATGCAAAATTACTGGAAGAAGATTTGGAAGTTTTGAAGGTATTTGCTGACTAACTAAACCAGAAAAAATCAAAAATAAAAATAAAAATAAAGATTGATGGGCCTCAACAAGTTACTTATTATCTTCTGATTTGGACATCCCTTGCATTTCATAAGGAAATTACTTGAAAGAAAGGCATTTGACGTTTCATGCAGATGATTTCACAATTCTAGGGTTGCTTCAAACCTGATTATGTGTGATATAATGTAATGTTTAATCATAATGGCTGGTAGAAATACATTATCCAGCAGTATCCAGCAGGTGCAATTTTTTCTTCTTAAATTGTTTTATCCTAATTATTATTTACTATTTCACGTGTTTGTATATCTTGCAGGAATTTTTTATTTCTGGAGGAGATGGACTTCCTCGAGGAGTAGTTGAAAATCATATAACAAGAGCTCGTCATGTAATTAAGCTGCATGCTTATGAGGTTAGTTGTTGCAGCAAAGGTTTTATTTTAACTTTGCTCGGGAAAATTGTAGTGAAGAATAGAATTCTGCCTTTATAAAAAGTGTTAAGGTGTGTTAGCTCTTTACTTCATTGTCGACATTTTGCGATGCAGAAAAAAAAAAAAAATGGAACATCTTTAATATTAGATTTTTAAACATTGTAAGCATGATTACAACCTTTGTGATTAAAGAGAGGGGGAAGGGGGGGAGGAATAAAATAGATGCAACAGTTGATAGAATATGCACCTCGTATTTGTATTTAGCTCTACTTTTTTTTTTTTTTTTTTCCTTTTCTTTGGCTTGCAGACTCGGGAATTAATTGATGACCTGAAATCTGCAAGTGGGTTGGAAAGGCTGAGTGGTGGAGGCAAACTAGGGGCAGATACCCAGACTTTGTTAAGAATATTATGTCATAGGAGCGATTCAGAGGCATCCCAGTTCCTCAAGAAACAGTTCAGAATACCCAAATCTTCAGTGTAGTGGAGGGATACAGAGCAGGTAGAAGAAACAGGCCACTGAAATGGAGTCTGTGTTTGCTTGGAGATACAGAGAACGTAGAAGAAACAGGCCACTGTAAAGTTATCACCATTCGATTATGTTCTTTATTTTAATTTTTTTTTTTTTTCACTTAACAATCCTACTCTCTTCCTCATTCTCTTTAAAATGATATGTATTCCATTTTGACCATGTCTTTGTAACACAAGAACAGGTTTTGTATGTTATATTTTCTATGAAAACATGATCTTTTGACAAGAAAAATCTAATCTCGTGAGAAAGTAGGTTTCTGCTATATTTTATTTGTAGATTTGAGTATTATTTTCGTCGATAGGCCATTATACCATCTATGTAATTGCCAGCTGATCTCAGCTCATTAATGCATCCTTGTTTTGCTCTTCCAGCCGCATGAAATACCATAGCCCCTGCAAAAAGGTGCAGCGAATAACAATTATCTTAGTAATGCTAGGAACTGGCATCAAAGGCAAGGAATTTGATGCAAGACAATGAGACAAAATTCAGTCTTGATCAAGTACTAGACATGAAAACATAAAATTTTAGTGAAGGATTAAATTGGTAAATAAATTGTCCATTTTTCCATGACACGTTCTGAAACCATTATTTTATTTTAACGAATGCAAAATTGCAAATCTTCAGCTTGCGATTCAGTCTTTCAGGTTTTTGTCCATTTCAAGGAGTTTCAGTAACGGATGAGGCACCATGAGATTGGTTAGGACCTATCAATTAATGGTCGTTCTCTTCCCTTTTTCTAATACTTGCTTAGAAGGAAATTTCTTGCTTCTACTCATCTTAATTCGTTCTTAAAGCAATTTCTTCTTTAGAAGAAGTTTTTTTAAAAAAAACAATAGAGAACCGAGCACCCACCTTATCCCTGAACAATCCAACAAAAACTGAAAACTATTGCTGTCCAGGACATAAGGCATAAAATATTACTTAACGATCATAAAACTTAGCTATGACGCATAAAACGAAATGATCAACATCATTGAGGAGCATGATCATGAGAGCAGAACTAGCGGAAGCTAACCAGCTGACGTGCTCTCTGCAGGCCCCTGTTCCAGTTGGGTCAACTTCAAGCAGCTGCTATCCAGTTGTGTGAGTAAGGACTTATTGGGGGAACAAAGACGCAACACGATAGACCAGATATAATTATGTATTCGGCATGCATGCAACTGCTATTTTGTCACCAAAACCAGAAAGCTAAATGCAAAGAAACCTAACAAATGTTATCAACTGTCCAGGCAAATCTATATCCTCCTAACGGTTTTCAGGGCAACTGAATTAAGTCTTCCGAAATTACAAATTCAGCAGAACAAGACCAAAAACTGATCAAGATGCAAGAATAAATACACTGCCAAGAAGTCACATTCCTAAGCATTAGACCTTACATATTTTTCAGTATAAGTCCACATAAATACGAGTATATCGCTGGCAGATGTTGGCCCGACTGATCCACAAAGATCAATATTGATGTCAGAGTCAGTAAAGCGGGAACCCTTAGTGGTGCTTGACAAAATCCCTCTCTCAGGAGAGTGCCACAGCCTCCAAAGCCTAATAATTCATTTGTGCCCATTGACAGTGTTCTGCTAGGAGTGCAGAAGCCACTAACAGCCATAATCACATTCCAATCCTCCACAATTAGCAATCCTTGGCTGGACTATTTTCGGAAGATGGAAACTGTCTCAAATTGACTTTTACTCACTTAATGCATTCCAATTGCACTGTCAAATTCCTGATTCCAGCATCATAAAATAAGTGGGAAACCTGAGACTTCATAGAAGCTTTATCAGTTTCTTCAGAGACTTGGAGATGCAGAGTCCCAACTATGTCCGTGTTAGTAAAGCTCCAAACATGCAAGTTCTGAATGCCACGTACCCCCTTTATCTTCAGAACATCATTTACAGCTACTCTTATGTCTTGCTCATGAGCCCTAGGAACTCTTTGAAGCAGAATTTCTGCAGAGTTCCTGAGTAATGGAATAACAGAAGACACAATCAGAACTGAAATAAATATTGAGCAAGCAGGATCAGCAACAAGCCATCCTTTATACTTAATTAGAAGTGTAGATATAACAACTCCAACACTTCCCATTGTGTCGGCCAAAACATGCAAAAATATTCCCTCCATGTTGTGGTCAATGTGGTGATGGTGGTGTTTATGCAATTCCTCTTTGTTGACATGATGGTGGTGGTCAAGCGATTCATGATGGTGGGAATGGTCTTGTTGGTCGTGATGACAGTGAGAATGGTCTTGGTCATTGTGATGATGGTGAGCATGGTTGCCATGGTTGTGACCATGAGTATGGTTATGGTGATCATGGCAATCTGAGCTCCTAATTTGACAACTATCAATACCGCTCTGGTGGTCACAGTGTTGGTGCTCATGATGGTCATGGTGGCTAGTCAATGTCTTCTCATGGGAATCATGGGAAACAGATATACATTCATGATGCTTGTCATGACATTCATGATCATGTGAATGTTGGCGATGGTGATGGTGATGGTGGTTAGAGTGGGAATGCGAATGAGAGCACGATCCAGACCCACCATGAGCATGATGATGTTCCTCATGAAAGAAGATCAAACCAACCACATTCACTACAAGCCCTCCAATTGAAACAGTTAGCAAACTATTAGTTGATATCTCTTGTGGATCCAAAATTCTCTCAAACGACTCCAACACAATTAGTGCCCCAACAAGAACGAGAAAAACAGCATTAACGTATCCCGAAAGAACCTCAACCCTCCCACGTCCATAATTAAACTTATCATTCGCAGGCAAACGTGAAATATAAGAAGCATACAGACCAATTGCCAAAGCAGCACAATCAAACAACATGTGACAAGCATCCGAAATCAATCCAAGACTGTTGCTCATGAACCCAGCGACAAATTCAACAACCATATAAGCAGTGTTAATCAGAAGAAAAAGTGCAATCTTGCGAGACTTTCTCTCACTCAATATATGGCGGATGGGCTTCATAATTGAAACACTAAGTGGCTCCGATGATTCCAATCCCAATTCAACATAGTTCGAATAGAAAGGATCCAAATTCCTAACAGCAAGATACAGCAATAAACCGCATAACAGAAGACCCCAAAGGGACAGTTCCGGATAATAGAAAAGCTCCAGAGTAACCGTGCAAACAAATGTAACCAAAAATTCTCTCTGAACATCTTTAGAAGACAATGGCTTGTCTTCACTATAATTCTCATTCAAAAGCACTCCAAAAACAACCGTATTAGCCAATGGCCAACCAAAACTCCCAATAGAAATACCAACACCGCCACCATCTCTTTCAAATAAGAAAAAACTCACAACAGCAGGAATAAACAACAAAACTGTGGTATAAAACAGTGAAATCAAACGAACCCGTTTCTGACCCAGTTGCCTAATTGCACCCCAGTTCCTGGAATCATGATCATAAAACCCCAAAAACCCAGATAAAAAAGGCAACAACATAGGCCAAATCCTAACACAACTCTCCCTAGGAACCACCAAAAAACCAAACTTTTCAACAAATGAAGTCGAAAACGGGAAGCAGTCAATCCGATCCCAACTTAAAGAAAACAAAAACAGCCCAATAAAAAGCGGCACAAACCCATATAAACTATTACCATTTGCACCAAGATCACGCCTTTTTGCATCAGCAAGGAAACGGGCAGCAACATTTCCAGACAATTCAGCAAGAATCATAGCTGCAGCTCCACAGTAGCGAAGCGCCTGAAACCTTAAGAGGAAAACAACAGCTAGAAGAACAGCCTTAGATAGCAAAATCCTGTGTTGGGATTGGGAAATAGAGAAAAGGGAAAAAATGGGTTGGTGAGGATCTCTAAAATGGAAAGGGGATTTAGAAGAGGGAGCTGAGAGAAGGGAAAAAGAGAGGGAAAGGAAAAAGGATAGGAAGGAAACAAGGAAGGAGAAAGGGAAGAGAGAGAAGGAAGACGGAGAAGAGCGGAGGAAAGGGAGGAGAGAGTAGAGAGAGCGGAGAGAGAAGAGGAGGAAGAGGAAAGATAGGGAAGATTTTGATGATGAAATTGATTTGGAGGTGAAGGACAGAGAAGGAAGGCGGTGTTTTGAGGGGGTTGGTGTTGGGGTTGTGGGGATATGTGTGCAGGTGGCGATGGGGTAGCGTCTGGAGGATTGGGCGGGGGAGAAATTAGTGGTGGCGCGCAGAGGAACGGAAAGGCGGTGAGGACGGTGCTGGTGGTGGTGATGGTCAGCCATGGTGGTGGATAGTTTGGCCTTCCAATAGCGAAGATTGTTACTTGGAATTTGTTGGAGGAGAAGACGACTTCAGTCTGTCAGTCATCAGACATAACCCCAGCCTGTTAGTCTTGCCCATTACGTTTGATCATGAAATCAATTTACATAAGACTAAAGTGCCAAATTGATCCTCAAACTTGCCAAATAAGGATAATATAACTTTCAAATGACCTTGAAGTTGGCAAATTTTAACACCCGAGTCCTTGATTCAGTATCTCATTGAAAAGGATTATAATAATAGTGAAAAAAGAAAAGAAGTTGTTATATTGAGAAAGGACGAAAAAGAAGGTAAACAAATCAAAGGGAGAAATCACAAAATCTCTAAAATTTCATTGCTCCCTTCTTTCCTAAAAGTATAAAAATATTGCTTATCCTTAAAAGACTTTGAAAATAAATAAGATTGCTGTAAATCAATATATGCTCAACATCTAAATATTTTGGCTATATGTAATAAGAAAAAAATTATTCAATTATCTATCAAATATATTTCTTTGTCTCTTTGCTCTTGTAGGCTTCTTTGCTTGTTTATCTTCTCATGATAAATATTGATTTTATTCTTAATAATGAAATAATAAAAAAAAAAAGTAATAAGGTTAAGGATTCATGTAGTTTTTAAAGCAATCCACCATGTCCAAAGAAAAGAGTTTTCAATTTCTAGAATAGAAGGGAAAAAGAAATGGCACAAGAAAATAAACTTCCTTCCTTGCCTTGTACATGTGTATAATATTCTCGCTAAAAATACATTTTTACTCTATTATTTTTATTTTATAATTTTCCAAAGTTCTTATTATTTTATATTTTAAATGATTCATGTGATACAAGTAAGGGCTGTAAGTCACGTTGACAAGATGTTGAATCCAGAACTCCTGTGTCAAAATTTCCCAATTTTAACGACATTTGTGATAAAAAAAAATAAATTGCCCTTATTTGAAATTATTTGACAAATTTGAGGATCAATTTGGAACTTTAGTCATTCGTATAGTCGTTCTAACTTTATAATAATTCTGTAATTCATTCTTTTTTTAAAATTTTTTATCTATTTATTTTTTATTTAAAAAATATATATATCAAACTAGTTTTCACATTAATTTAATAAATTAAAAATGAATATTTTTTCTTAAGCACTTAGACTAATATTAAACTAATTTAATTTTTATCTATAAAATTATAGTATTTAAAAAATCATATTAAATTAGTCAAGTAAATAAATTAAATTAAAAATTGATTTGTTTATGTTCATATATATTTTTTGAATTATAAATTTCAAAATATATAAAAACAATAATTTTAAATTTTTTTTAAATCAATTTAATTGTTTTAAATAAAGTCAAATTAATTAAACTAATAAATTAGTAAGCACATTAACATTCAGTTCATTTTTTAACACAGTTAAAATTAGCTAAGTAAAAAAATTATTTTTATAATAAAAGAAGATTATTTTTTAAAAAAGTATATATTTTATTAAAAATAATTTTCAATTAATTGAACATATTTTAATTTTAGTCAATAAAGTTAAAGTTAGGTTAAGTGTCGTTCGGTACGGGACAAGTAAGGTAAGCATTGGCCCCCCCTACTTACTTGCTGCATGGGACTATGGGGGAATTTTTATTTTTTTTTTAATAATGAATTAATTGATCCTTAAAGCCAATAAATCTGATATGTACACTAAAATTATTTACTTATTAATATTCTAAAATTATATATTATTTATATGTTTTAAAATATTTACTTTTTATTTATTTTTATTTTTGAATTCTAAATTTAGTAAAAGTAGTGGTTTTACATTAATGACATAAATCTCTATTTTTGTTAGCTGTTAGACATTTCAAATCATTTATATACTAATTAATAGTTTACAAATCATTTTTTTATATTTAAAAATTTATGATAAGAAATGAGTTTATTTTTTTTTTTAATGACATCTCAATTAAATTATTTCCTAACAAGTTAATTTGTATATCAAATACAATTGATTTATAATTCTTAAAAATAAATTCCTTAGGAACTCAACTTTTCATATGGTCTTATAAACCAAATTAGGCCTTTTTTTTTTTTAATATTCTCAAGAATCTGATTCCTTTTTTAATTAATATAATGAAATTTTCAATTATATACTAAGAATGAAAAGTTTTTCTCATCATAAAATGAAATATATTGTTCCTAATAAATAAAATAACAAAATAATTTCAAATTTATTTGTATTTTCCAAAAAAAAAAATAGATAAAAATTGTGGGGAGGGATATAATGAAAGTATGTATTTGGTAATTGAGCTATGTGTGTAAAACCCAAAAACAATGGAGTATTATACAACATAAAGAAGCGGAGGGCAGAAAGAGAAGTGTCAATGGCGTCAGGAGGAGGGAACGTAGAGTGGCACGTGAGGCCTCCAAACCCTAAAAATCCAATCGTTGTCTTCGACATCACCATCGGCACAATCACTGCCGGCCGTATCAAGATGGAGCTCTTCGCTGATATTGCCCCTAAAACCGCCGAGAATTTCAGGTTCTTCTGCCTTTTCTTAATCATGATTTTCCATTTTCTTGATTCCTCAAGTTAACTTCTTTTTTTTAAAAAAAATTTTCCCTTTGCTTAATTTGGCAGGCAGTTCTGCACGGGCGAGTACAGGTATGTAGAAAGCAGAATTATCGTTATTGCTACTGTAAAAAGTTTTAATTTTTATTAATATATTGCATTGAAATGAGCAGAAAATCAGGCTTGCCTGTAGGTTACAAAGGGTGTCAGTTCCATAGGGTGATTAAGGATTTCATGATTCAAGCTGGTGATTTTCTTAAGGTTGGTTGCTTGCTACGCTTAATTCACTCATATTTAAGTTTCTTTTAAGTTTTGTGAGTTATAGGCTTATAGTGACTGATGCTGAAATGATTTTTTTTTTTTTGGTGGTTTTTTGCAGGGTGATGGTAGTGGATGTGTTTCGATATATGGACATAAGTTTGACGATGAAAATTTTATTGCTAAGCACACTGGTCCTGGTTTACTCTCAATGGTATGCTATGCGTCTCCTCTTGTATCGAATATGTGCCGTGCTGATTTTGGGATTGAATGATCATGCACTTTAAGTGTTATTGTTGGATGGTTTTTATTTGTTTGCATCTGTATGAAATGGAAATTATTAGTCGCTGTGTCTGTCTGATGGCCCAAAGATGTTTCCTATGATGAGAATGTCTTAGTTTTAGCACTATACTATTTTAGTCTTAAAGTTAACTTTTTACTATTTTAGTGGTTCATTTCAAGTCTGCTATCAAGCAGCAAATCTTTAGTAAAAGAAGAACCTGTGCGCCTTGAAAGAGTTTTCTTTGAACTTGTACTTTAGCCGCATCATGGCTAGAAGTTTTTGGGGCCAAATTCATGCTGTTATAATTCATTTGTTAGAAGTAAGGAATCTATCCATTAAAATACATTTGATTTCAAGTGAAAATTCTAATTTTTCTTAATTCAGAACCTTAAATTTTTTTAGTATTAGTCTGCCTATGTTCATTTTAGCATAATTTTTACTATTTTGATAACTTCTTTTATATCATCTTTAGTAAAGATTTTTTTTTTTTGGCTGCTATTGCAGGCAAATAGCGGGCCAAGCACTAACGGGTGTCAGGTTATCTCTCACTCCCCCCCTCTCTCTCTCTCTCACCAACATTTTATGTTCTAGGTGTGATGGTAACAAATTTATTTGTTGCATGCACAGAGGTTAAAGGCCTGTCGTGGGCAGCAATCACATTTTCATTGTTCTGAACTTGTGAAAGTTGAAGTTATTACCCATAATGTGGATATTTGAGATATGTAATTTTATAATAAAAAGACTATGTCACCCTACATTGTATCAGCTGTGCACCCATAAAGTTGTAATCTTTTTTCTTTGCAGTTCCCTTTATTTACTTCTTTGTTGGTATAGACAATTATTACGCTTGTGAAGTTAACATCACACCCCAATTTATACATCTCTCGGACTTATTTGCTTGGTAGATGAAAGGTCTTCATATCTTATTGTGTCTTTTAAACGACATAAAAAGATGTTTGTGTTGATTTGACCCTTCATTTATTGCAGTTCTTTATCACTTGTGCAAAATGTGACTGGCTTGACAACAAGCATGTTGTGTTTGGGGTATGTTCTCTAATTCTTATAATTTACTTGTACTTTATTTGCTTCACTTTTCTGTTTTAATACTGCACTTAGTATTCCTTGGGATGGGTTCTGTTAAAAGCCAAATATCCAATTTAAACTGACTTGCTGTAACTAGCAATTGAACCAAAACAGCTTATGTATTTTCACTTTGGGTTGGATGGCTGAATACTCTCTAGAAAAGATGTGTTTGTGCCCTTTTATGATGTGGTGCAGGAATTCTCTTTGAGTTGTTTATTTTCGTCCCTCTGTTGACATTTGATTTGTTTCTGCTGAACTTCTTTTCCAGAGAGTCCTTGGAGATGGTCTTTTGGTTGTCCGAAAGATTGAGAATGTGGCTACTGGACCCAACAACCGGCCTAAACTTCCCTGCATTATTGCTGAATGTGGGGAAATGTAGAAACTGAATTCAAGAGAAGAGCTGTTTGTACAAGCTTTTTAATCGGATCAACATCATCTAATCAACTGACCAAAATTATATGGTGGCATTATGAACTTTTCATCTTTCTATGGACAGCTTGTAAAATATTAAACGATCTGCTTAAACTTCAATGCACCTCCATTTCAGAGTGATTGTTAGATGAATTGCAATCTCTCTGTAACATATATGATTTTCCAAAAACTTGTCTCCACAGGCTTAACGTCTGTCCTGTCGTTATTGTTCTCTTTATGATGTATGCTATTTGAACTTGATAGGGTGTCTATAAAGAAGCACATTGGTGCTTGCGCAGGACATTCTAAATCATTTGAGTTGGATGTTTAGTTCAGATGCATGACTCGAGAAGATGATTGGCTAATGTTTGACTTGCAAAAGCTGGTTTGTTCTCATGGTGATTTCAGAGGAGTTTTGGACTGAGTAAACGTTGTGTTGATCTCATTCGTAAAATAAGTAATATTTAAATTATAATTTCATTAAATAAGTAATATTTAAATTATAATTTTTTATAAATAATATTTGAATTATAACTTCTCAATGAAAAGTTAATAAAGTAATCCAAAAGGTAAATTAAATGACAATTTTAACTATATGCTTCTTTGTCTGTACTTATGTTTTCATCATCTATTTTTATTTATTTTTTATAATTATTTATGAATATTATACTTTATATAATTACATATGTATATGAGACTTTACATTTTATTAATATCATTAAATATGTATATGATACTTTACATTTCATTAATAATAGTAAAAAATATGAATTCCATCAATAATAGTAAAAAGTTCATTTATGTAAAAGTAAAATAAGAATGAGTACTTACGATTTGTATTTTTTGAAAATTGAATATTTTTGTACTTTAATTAATTATGAGATATTATATGATATATATTATTCTCTTTTTTTTTTATGTCTTTTAAAATTTTAAATCATTTGAAATTTTATGATAACTTAAAATATAGCCAAAGTATTAATGGTTATCATTCATTACTTAGATTAACGTATCTATCTTATATATATTTTTAAATTAATAACTAACTTTTTTTTCTCAATCTTTGATTCTATTAATAAGATTTAGGAGAATGTATCCAATTAATATTTTTATAGAATTTTTTAAAATGAATGACTTATAGAATTTATAGGTTTTTTTAATAATTTTTATGGAGTTATAAATTTATGAATAACTTTCAAAGATTTTTATTTTCAAAGTCAACAAAAATCTTTGGAAAATCTTAAGATAATATAAAAAAAGAATTTTTTAGATAATTTATATTAAAAAGCCTACAAAAGTCAATGATTTTTTAAAAACTGATTAACTTTTACAGACTTTATAAAACTTATAATTGAATATACCTGATTTTTATACTTTTTTTAAAATCTATCCAATACATAAACTTTTTGAAATGGATAACTTTTATAAATTTTTTAATAATTTTTATGGAGTTTGTAAATTTATGAATGATTTCAAGTTTTTATTGAATACTCTTAATTTTTAAGGAGTTTTTAAAAAGTTATTATTGAATATTTCATAATTTTTAAAAGTCTATAAAATTTTTTAATTCTCTTAATCTAATACACCTCACTAAATCATTTTATTTTATTGTCATTCCTACATATTAATAAATGAATCTCTTTAAAAATTATTTTCTAGCTCTTTGTTTTTTAATTTGACCACTCTTCGTTTATATGGAATATAATTTTATTTTAGTTTTGTGTTTTTATTAGTTGTAACGAGTATTATAATTTTTTTTGAGAAAAAAAAAAAAGTATTAGACTGGAAAAAGGATTATAGAATTCAAAATCCATGAAGAAAACAGTTGACTGAGAAAAGGAATATAAATATGATTTACTGTGAACATAAAATACTATATAATTCATATAATTTAAGAAAAGGAATCATTAAGTGTAAATTTTCTTATTTTTTAACTCATTAATTTTATTTTTCTCTCAAACTAAAAAATTAGTAATAAATGCAATTTTTTCTTTCTTAACCACGTTTTTAATGGGTAACAAAATATTTGCTCAAGAAATTTTTTAGAGTTAATTAATATGAATTATATATTAATTTTATCGTATTATATTTTTAATTAAATAAATCAATCTCATAAATTTAAAGATTTTATTACATTTACAGATTTTAAGAATATTTAGTTAACATCATCTAGATATTAATTATATTATTTGTTAATTAAATTAATTAAAAAATTTTAAAATTAGAAAAATTGAAAGTCCAAAAGAAAATGACATATATTTATATTTATAATCTAATCCTACTAAATTTAGAAATTTCAAAGATTAGATAATGAGAGTTACATATTAATTTATTATATTATACAATTATTAATTAAATAAATTACTATCGTGTATTTAAGGATTTTATTAGATTTAAGATTAAGATTCCAAACTTAGTTTAAATAATTATATAATACATCATTAATAAATTAGTATTTTTATGTAAATAAAATATTTTTATATTGAAGTCTATTTTTCTATATAATAAAATTAAAAAATAAACTTTTATAATCAATATAATAAAATTAAAAAATAAACTTTTATAATCAACAAAATTATAAAATAATATGTATCATTATAACTTTTAATTATATTCATTTTGTCCATGTACATCCATCATCTCACATTCGTGCTATATAAATTCTATAACCCTTTTTTCAATGTTTTACTCCACAAATAAATGAAAACGACGTCGTTATAGTTCCATCACTTGAGCTATGGTCCTTCCAGGACTGAGTTAATTTATCTTCACCATTTGAGCTCTTGTGAGCAGAGTGAATTGGAGGAAGAAACGATGTCGTTTACGTTGAGGAGTGTGAAGGTGCCGCCGAACTCGGCGAGTCTGGAAGAGGCAAGAGCACGTGTATTGGATTTCTTTAGAACAGCGTCCAGGTCGATTCCGTCGATAATGGACATCTACAACTTAGAGGACGTCGTCAGACCGTCACAGCTACGCTCTACCATCGCCAATCAGATCCGCCAAAACTCTAACGTCACCAATCCGAAGGTATACACTGCAATTTGATTCTTCATCAATTAAATTTCATCTTTAACATTTTTGAACTTTTGCAAGTAATAGGAGAGATTGTGGTAAAGATGGTACCTTTTTTGTATGAAGTGTACTGAAATTGCTATTTATTTAGTTTTTATTAATATTATTAGAATGATGAAGAAAAAATAATATAGGAGATTGATGAGTTGGGTCTTAGGTTTCAATCTTTTCTCTTTAAAGGATAATATTTGGTTCGTTTTTGGAGATAGAATGGGAGTGGAAATGGATATCTACATTGGAAAGACTCAATAAAATTTGGATTCTTTGTGAATTAAACAAGAAAATAGAATCTATTCCAAGAGTGAACCAAAGATGTCCTTCTGTTGTGATAGAACTAGCAGGATTTGTGTTGAAGCTGTTGGATCCTTATCCACATGCAAAATTTGTAACATCAGGACAATAGCAAGTTGTCTTTTGCTTGATAGTTAATGAAATAGCAGTCAACGAAATCTAAAATTTTCAGCTTTCTTGTAGATGTCCCAATTAGATTAGAAAATGGCAACAAAAGTATGAGTTTGGGTATGAGAAACTTATTGTTGTCCACTCACCAAAGCAGTAACTCTGATAGCATTTTTTGATATATTCTTTGTGGCTGCAATTGCTTGCTTCCATACCCAATTGTGTGAGCAGATTGTTTAATGCACTTATCCAATCCTATAGGTTGGAATAGCAACTATGAATGTCCGTCCTCTTTTTTTTTTTTTTAGTGAGAACCAATTTGAATCCTTGAGAGTTGTGACCTCATTAAGCTTTTGTCTGTAATGATAATGATTCTCAACTCCATTTCTGTTCTTACCAGTCCTCACATACCATATTTTATGTCCTACTCTCTCCGTGCATGTCTTTCTCTTGGGGTAAAACTTCTCTTGTGGTTACTCATCACTCAATTTCAATGCATTGGCAAAATTTCAATTCGTAACCCAAAAACTTCTTGAACTTTAATTTTTATTAGTTAACTTTTTTTTTTTTTATATTTGCACATGAGATTTCCTGCAATAAGTTGCCAAAAAATGAACTTTTCACAAACCAAAAGTAAGGTTCAATATTGCAAATTGAATTTAGTCAATTGCATAATTTATAGACTGAGTGACACGAGTGCAAATTTTCTCTTGGCCACTTCGTTTCCTGGAAGCAGGCTATATTGACTCTCTTTTCAATTATCATCTTCACAAATTCCATTTTTCCTCTCAGAAGCCAGATATTCCGGGTTTCCATGTGAGCCCAGCATCAATGCAGTTGTTCCAAGTAAAGGATGTAAAAATCAATTTTCCTGCACTTACATTCCCATTTTTCGATATCTGGTGGCTTAACATGAAATATTCTTTATCTCACTAATAATTGTAAACCTGCAGGTGATAGATTTGCTGCTCTTCAAAGGACTGGAAGAGTTGAACAACATTACAGAGCATGCAAAGCAGCGCCATCATATTATCGGTCAATATGTAGTGGGTCAACAAGGGCTTGTGCAGGATTTGGACAGCAAGGATCAAGGCATTTCTGATTTCCTCAAGAACTTCTATAAGAGCAATTATTTTTAAACTTGAATGTTTTGTGGATTTTCCTCTTGAATTTCGCTCTTGGATATCAAATTCCCAAATAATGAGGAACTATATCTCTGTATCTTCGTCTGACACAGAACACTTTTTTTTTTTTAATCTCAACGGTTCACTTTGCTGGAACCGAATTTCCTTTTCTGAATTTCTGTTAGATTTTTGCAAATTGACGAATCTTTTACTGTTGTTGGAATAAGTTTTTCAGCATCCAGTCATATATCTGTTGTATAGTGTCAGATGATCAAATTGATGATCAATATTCGTTAATGAAGACAGGTAGTTTTAACTCAGATTTTATGTCAATCACATGGAAAGGAGCCGCCGTTTTGAAAGTCTTGCCTTATGGGATATGGCATGCATCATCTTTAGGAAGAATTCAAGCATCTTGTTGAGGGAAAGGAGCTAGAAGTATAGGACCAAACATATGAGAACATCCAAGGAAACGTGGCTCATTCATTTTCAGTGTTTGATGTTCTTGTCATAAACAATTGATCTGTCAATGAAGTAAATAAACATGTATATAATAATTTTTCTCTGCCAATTTTTTGAGTGAGCAAAGACCAAATATATGCCAATTAATATGGTTGCAACAAATTTTACACAACTAAAGCTCCATTTGTTTCATGAAAATTAATTTGTCTAAGAAAAATATTTTTTAAAAAAATATTTTTTAATGTTTAAGATACATTATAAAAAAATATTAATTTTCTTTTGATTTACAAGATTATAATAAAATCTAAATTATAAATATTTTATATTTATATTAATTATTTAATATAAGAAATATTAAAAATGAAAATTTTATGAGTCATGCCCATCACTAATGATCACCACTGACTGATGATAGCTAGCGATAAATGTCAATTGTCAAAAATAACTAATGATCATAAATAAATGTATTTATATAATTTATTTTTCATTTAAAAAATTTGACAATATTTGGAAAATGTTCTCTTTTCATAACAAAAAATCATTTTCTTAAAAAATGACTTAATTTTCTTTGTGATTAGAAAAATATTTTGCATCGATCAATTTTCTTAAATGCATGAGAGAGTGCAGAAAATATTTTTTGAAAAAATATTTTTTGTGAAATAAATGTAGCCTGTAGCCTACTGTGGTTACCGAGAAAAGGATGTAGAACCTAATAAATTTCTCCAGCAGTTGTATCAAGTATACCGGCAACGAACGAAAGTTGACAAAGAGGTACATAATAAGTGAACAACCCACGCTTGTTTTTGTGTCCCAACTTTCAAATTCATTTAAAAAAAAGTCATAATACAAGGACCGCCAATTTTCAAATCCAAATATAACTTGGACCCACTGAAAACAAGGATATTATATATTTCACATTGATTTTCTGGGGAAGGCAAACTCTGTCACTGTAAAATGACTAGTGTGGCGGATCCAGATCCGTTCCATGATACACATCTGAAACTACATCATCTGAAATGTAACGAAAAAATATATATATATTTTAAACACTAGAAGAAACCATGTAAGATTACTAGATCTGGGATGTGGCTCAGATTTTCAGCAAATGCATAACCCCACTGCAAAGTCTACTCTCTTGGTCGAGCAAGCCAAAGAGAACTAAGAGCACGTAATCTGGAAAAGTAGTCATGTATGGCAAGAAGTGCACGAGCTGACTGACGGGTTGTCAATATTCGATGCATCTGTTGTAGCGTTTGCTGCCGCAAATTGTCAGCCTGTTTTTTAAAATCCATGAGGGGGGAAAAAAAAAAAAAAAACTCCGTTTGAGACCATGCTTGTGTGGGGCAATGGAAAATGCAAAACCTCCTATGAGAGAAACATACTCAGATTTGATATATATTCTATATCACTTGTATAGAATAGTTTTAAGATCTTAACCACTATACTACTTGGAAGGTGAGACATTTTATTATGTGAAAAAGTTTATTCAAATTGTGAAGTATTTACATCAATGCCAACCTTGGAAGAAAGGCTAATTTTTTTCCTCAAAGATTAGAAATGTTAAAATCACTATAATTAAAATGGATCTTAGAGCGGTTTCATGCAATCTCCACATTATGAAAGCAACATTGAAAACAATTACCTGACGAATGAAACCCTCAAGTGTCCCTAACTTTCCCATGGCCATGGCCATCTGACCCATGTAATTTGCAACATTTCCAGAAGAACTAGACGAACCAAGAGAACCACTGGACAATGTCTCAGCCAGGGACTGCTGCAATGCCTCCATTCCTTGAGATAAAGCATCTTCTGCCTGTTGGGAAGATTGTTGCAAATTACCTATGCCTGCCAACTGCTGCTCTGTCAAAGGCTCCAATTGATTCACAAGAAGCTGCATCCATTTAAATAGTGAAATTAATCACGTGGATGAAGGGATATAGGGCCTAAGAAAGATCTGCAGTCGCAACACAGATAATACACAAACTAAAAACCTTTAACCAACACTATGTGGATATAGCAGTAGCAACAAGATATTCGCTATTATCAGTCTCAAAGATCCTCAAACAAATGACTTAATTAATCGGTTGCCACTGGATATTTACACTGCAACCCCCTCCCCCTCTCTCTTTTCCCACCCAAAAAGAATAAAGAGAAGGAAAGAAAGGGGAGGAATTGTTACTTGTTTGTCCATGAAAGTTGAAAACAACAAATAATTTTGTGTTAACAGTGTGAACTACATTCTAACAAATTGAAAAGAAGAAGGGAAAAAAATAAAGTTCTTGTCATTCCTTTTCTTTATGTAACATTTCTATACTAATTTATTTCAAAATTTCTCCCTCCATCACACAACCCCTACCTACTAGTACTAACTCTAACGTATAGAATCAATTTCTAACAAAAACACCCCCACCTTGAGGAGCTCTGATGAACGGAAGCCACCAAGCCACAAGAAACACCTCTCAGCAGGGGTCTTCCACATGCCAGAGAGCAAATGGAAAACATCAGCCTTGGCTGCATTGCTCTTCAGCCTGAAAATTTCATCATAATGAGCCATTATACCATCTATGATAATTCGAAGTTCAGCATCACCCGCATGTGAATTGACTGCTGATCTCAGTTCATTAATTTGTCGATTTTGCTCTTCCAGCCACCTTGCATATTCCACATCAAATGCCATGGCCCCTGCCATAAAGATACGGTAAAAACAGTGATCTATCTCATGCTATGGACTTACAACACAATGAATTTGATCTAAAGGACAAATATCTGAGTCTTCCTTAAGTATTTACAGACAGAAACAAAAAATTCTAGTCAAGGCCTACATAAATGTATCTAAATTCAGTTGTAGTACACAAAAAAGGCACTAGCAAACTACAGCCAAATCTCTTAGGGAACTACGTAGCACATTAAAAAAACAAAAAATTGAGTTAATTTTCCAAAATGACATGGAGTAATTTAATGCTAATTACTGGGTTACATTATAGTTCTCTGCTTTTGGTACATTTGACAGGGTTTTAGCAACAGGTGTAGAGCTAGATTTGAAAGCTCCTCCGTTGTGACAGTTGTTCCTTTCTTTTACATTTTTGCTTAGGAGGACACTTCTCCTGTTTGTATTAATCTTCTCCTTGATTCTTAATGCAATTTCTCTTCTTATCCAAATGGCAGAACTTACATCTTGAATATTAATAATCAATATTGTAGAAACTAAAGTTACCGTAACTAACTATTGCCACCTATGATGAACTTATTCCTATATATAGTTCATTATTAAAATCCTAGATAGATGAATAGAAGAAATGAGGAGTGTGGTTATGAGAATACAACAACTACAATGAACTCCCACGTTTACAGTATCCAGGCATATATTTTAACCCATGCATGCTTCTCTCCTTTCTTCATTTTCCTTTATTTCCTTAACAATTCATGCTTATGAAGGATGAAGGAGATAATGACATTTGACACATGACAAGACAAACTCTGACATGAAAATGATTAAAAATGGGAGCACCTTGAGTTTCTCAGTCCGAGGAAGAAATGCAACGCTGAATATTGGCATAGACACACTTCACACCCAGTATCATACATGAGATTCCCCCACCCTAATGATTATACTATTCCTTCCCACCTCTTTCGCTAAAGTTTAGGGTTTTGACATTGGAGATTTTATCAGTTATCAAGAGACATAGCATTACCCATAATTTGATCACAGCATCCAAGATAAAGTCCAGACTACAATTTCAAAGCTACTAAAAGTGCTACAGCTCCAAATTAATGCCACTGAATTGCTGGGCAATGCCCTTAATGCAGGACCTAATAGCTTGTATGTGTTGCCTTATTAAAGGATTCACACCAAATGAACAACACTATTCATGAACGAATTATCAACCTTTCCAAGGGAATGAAATAACTGCTTTTCATCAAAAAAATGCACAACATTTATTGAGAGCTTGCTTAAGGAAGAATAAGAGTCATTACCATTTCCGGCCATTGAATGGGCTTGGTCTCCTGAGCTTGATATAAAGATTCCCTGTATAGAAAATAGAAAAATAGAACATGCAAGGAAAATGAGTTAGTCATATACCTCAAAAATTTAGGATGACCAAACTTAATGCATTCATGGCATATCAAGGTGATTAAAATTAGCCACAGCTAACCTGCTGTCGTGCTCGCTGGAGCTCCTGTTCTAGTTGGGTCAGCTTCAAGCGGCTGCTCTCCAATTGCTGGACATAGGCCTATAGGGAGAACAAGGATGGATACAATTACCCAAGCATGCATTGAGAAGTATGTATACAAATGAGATGGCTACATGCAAAGAAACATAGCAGATGTAAAATTACAAGTCCAACAAAAGTAAGCACTTCACACCTATCCCCAAGGACCCCAACCATCTCTAAATCTTGCATAATATACTAACATTAGAATGCATGTAAGGGCCTGCTCACCCATCCCCTTTCTTTTCCCTTTTCCATTTTTGCTGCATCAACAACTCATCCAGAAAAATAAAAGCCCTGAGAAACCTAGAAACAGTCTAAGAAACATATGCAATATAAAAACAAGGCATGTCAATAGAGAAATGAGAGCAATGGACAATGAATTGTCAAAAGCAATAAAGAGATAAGTAAAAAAAAATTAAAATATATAAAACAGAGGGGAAGAGGGCATACTTTCTTCCTCAACCGGCTTTTTCTTGCAGCTTCTCTATTTTGGGCAAGTCTACGAAGAGTCTGCAGAGTTTCAAAATATTAAGAATATCATCAAACACAGCTGTCTATTTTACACACCATTTCTACGTAACATTTACCTTCTGATCCATTTTATCCTTCGATCTGTCACTTGAATCTGAAGCAATAATGGCAGTAGATTGACCTCTGTCAAACTGCACACATTGAATGTTACATCAATCCCCTTTCTAATGAGTAGAATGGACAACATCACTGCTCAGCTTATGGTGCAAAAGAATGATTATTGGAATCCAAAACCAAGGAAGGAGTAATCAATAAATTCCTAGTTGACCAGAAGTCAACTACCATCAAAGCAAATTTCCAAAATTGGAGAATTTTAGCATACAGCATATTAAGACCGAGTGGGAAAAGAAATAGCACCCTCAGATTTTTATCATCAGTATCTGCATCTGTTGAGATATCAGTCCTAGGACTGCCATCAGCCATGTTGGACTCTCCCCAGTTCTCCGTATTAACACCAGGTATAGAAACCAGGTTCAACTGTTGATTCTTTTCTAATGGCAATCTCTGAGACCCCACTTGGGCAGCAGATTGTCTAATGTTAAAGGAAGGAGTTGCCTGTTTTAAACAAAGAGCAGGAAAAGGAGAAAAAAACTACAAACATTAGTAAAAAACTACTATGGACAAAAAGAAAGGCCTTACAGTAGATGCATTATGGAAATTCACCTTATCCAAAGTGCCAATATGGAGGGGATCAGAATAGACTGCTTGGCTACTTGCTTTTGCTGTATTGAAAACTGTATCTGCAATTTCGCATGTCACATAAAATCCTTGCATATGATTTCTATAATCCAATTATTATACTTGTTGAAAATTAGCGACATATTTATCATGTTGAAAGCATGGAATTAAATATGGCCATTGCATCTGTAACTGTATTTTTGCCCTCTGTTACTGTTATGGCTGTTATTTAATAGCTGAAATGTTTTTTAATCCATAACGATTGTTATATAACAGTAATGGGCCATTAGATAATATAGTAGATTCTTTCTTCTTTTTTTTTTGTGGGCAGGGTTCACATGCTGCACAGTCCAATTTTCTGCACTAGCAGTCAACTAGCACCCAGAAATACACCAGTAGCCAGCTTTCATTTGGGCTTTTTCATTTCCCTTTGATTTTCCTTCTTCTTCTCTTTTAGTTTTTTTCTTCCATTTCATTTGTGAAACCAGCCAACTTGCTTTTGTAAGATTCTACATAGATTAACTCAAAATATTTTAAAAACAGAATTTAAGTCATAGTCTTAGTGAATTATGAAATATTTCTTAGTTTGCAACATTTTGAGATTTTTCGTGTAAAAATTGCAAAAGCTGTTTGCTATTACCATTATGTTATGGCCACGACAACTCCATTACCATTACACGTGACTCTGACCGCAATTTAAATCCATGGTTGGACGGCAGAAATTCTCTTGTTAATTTCCACTATTATATTACAATGTGGAAACATTTATTACTAACTCTTCAAGAAATATGGATGCAACTTTATCCCAAATTAATTATAAATTCGCTGGTTTTCAACAATTATAATATAATCAAATACAAGCTCATTTAACACTCTTCCCACTAAAATACTCTTCCCATCCAACACTCCAAAGTAATTGAAGCAAGGGCTATGATTACAGTTTATCAAAAAAGGAGGATACCCTAAAGCAGCAAATATATACAAACTGCAGAGTATATGCCACCCAATTGGCACAAACCACCCCCCCCCAACATGTTGATGACAAGAATAATGTCTTTTCAGACTAGCACTGTGATGAAGTCACACGATATCGCTGATAATTTTCCAGAAAAAAGCTAGCTCATATTATATAGCACAGTATTCTGGTGGATTGTTCTGAGCACAAGAAACAAACTCCAATGAAAGCTTTAAGCCAAGAAAAAGGCCAAGAGAAATCAGTGGATGCATCCTAGTTCACTTGTTACCAGGCAACAAAATGTAAAAGAATAAGCCATGTCTGAACAAATTTCCCTTGATGACATAAAATGAAAGAATAGTCCATATCTAATCAAACATCCTTTGGGGATCAGATTACTGAATACTTACTTGTGCTCAGGTCAACAGCATCCTGTAAGTGAAAAGAAACAGTTTGCTCAAATGCCCCAAAATCAGAAACATGATATGAATGGATTGTGCTTCCTTCTATACCACTGAAACCAAAATTTGTCAAGCTAAAAATTACAAGAAAGGCATTGCAACTTAACACAATTTAAGTTCCAGGAAAAAAAACACTGCCAAATACTGCTGATTAATATGTTAAAGTAGACATATCACATTATATTATTCTCTTTAAGACAAAAAATGTGGACATATCTTGGCCAGAATTTTAATTGTCTTCCAATTCATTATTCCAATTTGAAATTAGCTGATAATGATTAAGGAAAAACTACAAGGAAAACCATCATAATCATTCAACTACTAGAAAGCAATCCTAACTCTAGCTATCACTGGTCAATGGCGATACCACTTTCTTCAGCAACCATTTGATACACCAGCCTGTGAACATATAAATCAAACAAGAAATCTTCCCAATTCATTTTCTTCTCTGCTAAATTGTAACATGAAAAACAGAAATCAAATCAAAATAGCAGAAGAGATTTCTGATGCATGTAGAACACATGCTCAAATATGTGCAATTGATGGTAACCACTGCAATACAATGTTTATTCATATAAGGCAAACAAAACATTGGCTAAACATAATGGAGAGAAAATAAATTACAATTTGGAAGGAAGACGGGTAGTTAAAATGTAAATTCAAAAGAAAATGAAAGATGTACACCAGAGAGGAACATTACAGTGTATTTGAAATAGGTAATTGAGGATCAAAGCTCGGCATCCCGTTGGGTTCTTTCTCATTTTCTGCACCCACTCTACTCCCCATACATCACCATCATCTTCGTCTCCTTAGTCCCTTTCAAGAAAATTAGGCCAAAATACAATCTAAACAATGCTGCAAGAAGCATCACTATCTTCCTTCAGTATAAAGCAACCAGAGAGACAGAATCAAGAGGATAAGAAATATTATCTAGCAAATACAGAGTACCAAGACTGCTCTTAACTAAAATCTGACATCTAGCAGAACTAGTTGCCATTCAGATAAAATCACAATATTCACTCGAAACTCTAGCCTGTCCAGCCTAAGGGATATTCTGACCACAGGCTTAATAGCTGATGTTAATTGATATACTAGAAACTCTAGGTTCAGATATTAAGACCAATATAATAAAATACCGAAGGCAAAGAAAAAAGGAATAAGCTACTTCTAGAAGTTCTTGCACAAACAAAATGCAAATTAAGCGAAGAAATACCTAAGTCTGTGATGCTAAAGAATTAGTCTCCCAGTCAAACTTCATAGTATAATACAAGGCAAAAGAAAAGAAAAATAAAAAATAAAAAGAGTCAGAGAACAGAAAAGCTAAAACCAAAGCAAACACAATTCGAATAACTTCTCAAATATCAGAAGGACTAAGTTTGTTAACAAAGTCAGAAGTTATGACACTTCAAAAGGAAAAACCCTAATTACTAGAACTTTTCAACACCAATATCAAATTCAAGGGTACTATTATACAGGAATCTGGCACCAATTCAGCAATAACCAGATGCCAAACTGAGGATCAAGCAGGACACAAAAATCTCATATTCTGCTTTTATATAGCAAACTCCCTGTCCAACATGAACTGAGCAATTTTCACCAAGGGCAAAATCAGAGAACAAAAATATAAGACCTAAAATCCAACTTCTACAAAATGCTATATTAAAACTTTTAAAAAAAAAAAAAGGAAAAAGAAAAACAAGCGCCAATTCATCAATAACAAAAGCTAAAACGAAGGATAGAACACAAAAACACTCGGCAAAGCAGCTTGCAGAAATCAAATTCCTCTACCCGAACAGATAATAAATTAACGTCTCCACCGACCCTACCAAACCCAGAAGTCTAATTCAAGGTAAAACACTAAAAACTCCCCTAATTCCACAACAAAGGAAACTTCATGCATACCCTCTTTTATATTACAAAAGCATAATTTTCGCCACCAACCAAGCAATACCCAGAAGCTAAAACAAACTAAGAACACCAACAAAACAAACCTTTTAAAGATCAAAATTCAGCATAATATTAAAAAGCAGCAAATTTTCACACCAAGAACACATGAAGTGACTGTTCTAGTCAAAATCACAACAGTCAGCACCAAACCCACCTGGGATTTTTTGGTTGATGATATTTGATGATGAAAGATGCAAACTTTATTAAGAAAAAACTCTATGTATTGGATTAGAAAGAGAGAGTGAGGTGGTGAAGGATGATTCCAATCTCTAGATGTCCTCTTCTGCGGAAATATTCCACTTTCCAAGGACTAATGATTTTTTAATCAAGTTTTTTTAATGCTGAGTGCTTTGACATGAATTGTTTTTGTATCTGTTTTTTCCCCTTTTCTTTAAAAAAAAAAATTGTTTGCTTTTTTATAATTGTCTTCGCTGTTAATCGTGTCAGAATACTGCCACAGTAACAATACAGCCAATCTGGCTTGGCTTACCATTGCGAGTGACAGAGCTGTGATTCTCTCTGGTCGAAGCGTAGACAACGTAAGTGCCTATAGCCGCTCGCTTCCTGCCGCGTGTATAATCAAAATGCGGGATTAAGGGGGCTTTGTAATAAGTGGAAAATTTTGTGTGTTTCTTTGACTTGCCTAACATATTCCATTTGACTTGTATGAGGAAGCAAGTTAGAACAAGCAAACAAAAATTTAGGCACTTATAAGTTTTTTTTCTTTTTAGGTGAGCACTTGGAGAGTTAAATTTCTTTTTAAAATTGTCTAGAAACAAATTTATTTTCAATCAAACTAAATTTGGTCACGAATCTTTGGTTATATGCCAAAAAATTGGACACTTACAATAGCAAAGCTGAAAATCTTAGTGCAATTTTGTTATTTTATACACATAATAAAATCATAATATTGATAAGGAAAAATAACAATAAAATACTTGTAAAAAATAATTTTAGAATTCACAAATCAACAATATGAATTAATAAAATTAAAAATCAATTGATTGTTTGATTTGATTAAAGGTTTAAATTGATTAAAATCGATAAATTGAACTAAATTGGTCCATTTTATAATTATAGCATTTAAAGAAAATTTAAAAAAAATTTAAAAATCACATTCTTCTACTCAAAGTTTAAAGGTTAAAAATATTTTTTATTATTTTATTATATTATTTTTTTCCTAACTCAGCTAAATCAAAAATTAATCAATCAAATAATTTGATAGCCAATTCAATTTTAAAAATATTGCTTCCGAAAATAAAACTGAAATTTTGTTGATTCATACGCTTTTTATAAAAAATTGTAAGATTTGAATATTAACTTTCTTTTAACAAAGGAAATTGCATTAATTAAAATAAGATTCATTAAAATAGTCGAGGGTATAAAATATCCCTTTAATGAGCTTTAAACTTATACAACATACAAGGAGTAGCACTATGTTACATGATAGCTCTAGGTTAGCTGAATGTCCTATCAACAGAGAGTCGTCCTATGAACGGGTAGTTTTTTTTAGGCGAATGTAATTATAGGAATCAAGCGATGATATCATTCGATGACATATCATTTAATCGGCTTCATGATGACAGAATCAAGATAACAGACATTTTTGAACTTACGCTAAGCAATATTCAAAGAATTATAGGTGAATTTAATTTTCATATCTTTAAAATAATACAATTATGGAATAATTACATCTTCTAAATTGTGGGTGCAGTCAACCCAATGACTATTATTTCATAAATATAAAAGGGATGTTTAAAGACCACATCTACCATCTAAGCATTTTCTTTTACTCTCTAACTTATCTTAAGCTCTCATTTAAGCATTAAAATGATTTTGGGCGCTTTGACTTGTTCTAGGTTATTTTGTCTCTTTAGCCGGGTAATCATATCCGATTCTAAAATAAAAAAAACCATCAATATACAAAAAACTTCATTTTGAAGGGACACCTTCATGGCAAGGATGTCTATGCAGTAGTTAGCATCCCCTATGGCTGTAGGTGACTCTGCATTCTTCCAGTATGTGCAGTAGGAACCCATAATCGGGCTCTATATATATGAGATTCCAGATATTCATTCTGGTTCTGCATCAGGTTAACAAAGATTTCAGCCTCTAGTTCAACTTCTTACTTATACTTTTTCAATGCAGTCGTTGATCCATCGCTTAGAGTCCTCATAATTTTGCAAGTGCGCTTGAAGAGATGTTAATCCTTCTAGCGAAACTAGAAAGCTATTTGCCTAGAGCACCACTTGCGAGCC
>CATIWR010448567.1:0-19140 GCA_949677035.1 Omphalea diandra | reverse complement strand
TAAAACATATGTTGGCAACCTCTCCTTCTTCCTCTTCTTCACTTGAGCTTTCATCCTAAGTGGTTGAAAAACTCTTCTTCTTCTTCTTGTCTCATCTCTTCTTCTTCTTTAATTTGAGACACTCATACTTGATGTGGCCTTCCTTGCCACATTCATAACAAGTGACATCTTTGGATGTCACTCTTGGATTTGTCTTTTTGAAGCCTTTTCTTTCTTTTCTTCTCTTGATCAACTCCTTTGTCCTCCTAAAGAGCATTGCTAGCTCCTTTTCTTCCTTGTCACTTTCTTCATCACTTGAGGTGATCTCTACCTCCTTATCTTTTGTTGAATCTGTAAGAGCTATGGTTTTTCTCTCTTTTTCTGGTTTGTCTCCTTGTCCTCTTAGCTTTTTTATTTGTTCATCTTTTTGTAAGACCAACTCATGAGTTAAGAGTTTGCCTATCAACACGTTGGTTGGAACCTTTCCAATCTCCGGATTGGACTCTTGTATGCTGCAAACTCTAGCACCAAATTTATCTAGAGGAAGAGTTTTAAGGATTTTTGTGTTTATTCACTTTGCTTGATTGAATGCCAAAACTTAGAAGTTTGATCTTAAGTATTCATTCATGCAATACTCCAACTTCACATTTTTGTATTATTTTTCACTTAGGATTAATCTATGCTGTCAAAATCAAAAAGGGGGAAATTGTTGGACTAGGGTGGTTAACCTTAAGTCTTGGACCTCTTTTGATATTGACAAAGGGGATTGATCAATTCTAATGTTTCAAATATAGTATTGTTTTGAAGTTTTTAGTTAGTCTTTACATTGGATGTTTAATGGAGTTAAAAAAACCTACAAAGTAAGCTAGTGCCTCCTAATTTGCGACCACAACTTAATAAATCGCGACCGTGAACTAGACCAAGGCAGATTGATAAAATGGACAGATGTATTTGCGACCCACTTCTTTGCCGCAACAAATTCAAAGAAAGAAAAGCTGGAGTCACAGACGAATTCACGGTATAAGTCATGCCTCAGTCGCCTCCACGAATTTCGAAGTGACTCAAAAAGGAATCAAGTCCACAACCATAGTTTGACAAGTGTCCCAAGTGACCATTGGAAGTCAAAAATCGCGATGGGAACTTATTGGTAGCTACCGTGAACCCAAAAGAAGAAGATGAACACTTTTGGCAGATGAATTCGCATCCACAGTCACGGCCTGTACAAGAGAAATTGCGATTGCTACTTTTGAAAGCAAGTGAAAGGCAACGACTATATTTTCCTGGTAAACTAATGAGAAGTTGCCACGTGGACTAGCCGTTAAACACAAATGAGGTTTTCCGTATGGAATTTGGATTTCCCGATCACTAACGAGTAGTAGCAATCGCGAATTAAGACTATCAAGCATTTAATGCGAAAATCTGTCTAGCACACTTTAATGATTTTGTACCAGTTTTATTGCAACGTCTCTTTGGTGGATAGAAATTATAAATACCTCATCAAACATATGTAAATGCAAGAGAATTGATAATTTTGTAACTAAACTCTTGCAATTTTGCTACTCAATTTTTTCTATTCTTTAAGTCATTATTGGGTGTGAGTATAAATACCAATTGTATTTTATAAAAAATTTATGTCAAATAAATAAAGAATAAAATAAATAAGTAATTAAATTAGTATAATAAATTTTAATAAAACATGATTTTTAAATTAAAAAAATTTGTAGTTTCATTTTTTATTGTTTTCTTATTGTATAAGAAACTGAATAATGATTATTATGAATGTGAAAAATTTTTTGTATTGTTAAATTTTTAAAATCATTTTTACGTGAAATTTTTTCTAAATAATTAAACTTTCAAAATTTTTTATATGAATAATTTTTACATTGTTATGCTTTCTAAATTATTTTATATAAACAATTTGCTATGTCGTTACTAAATTATTTTAATGTGAAAAATCTTATTTTAATGTGAAGAATCTTTTATATTATTAAACTTTAAATGTTTTTATGATTAGGCACTAATAAGTGTGTGTGTATATATATTAAAATCTCATGCCATGTGTTTTGAGTAATTGAATGAATTTATTGTTGCTCAATTATATAGCACACTCACCCACTTAATAAAATATAATTAAATCGAAATAATTTGTGAACTAATTCGAAATTGATTCAAAAATATGCAAGGTGAATTTGGTATTAATTGAATAATATTTATGCTACTTAAAAACACTATCAAATTATATTTAATTTTTAAAATACTCAACTCATATAGTTAATGAACTTAATCAAGTTTTAACATTTTTACTATTGAACTCTTTATATTTTCATAAATTTTTATAAATAGTCAAATAGAGTGAAATTTATCGAATTTTTAAGTTCAATTAAATTTGTTCAAATTTAAAACTGATATTTCAAAATATTGTTGTTAACTTAGAGGTGTTTGACATTGTTTATACTACCAAAATAAATCAGCTTTTAAACTAAAAATAACTATTTATGGTTTTTGGTAATTACAATAAGATTTGATAATCATTTCTTTAAGGAGTCATAACTTATTACAATCAGATTTGATAATCTGTTTTTTAAGGGGCCATAATCTTATATGGTTAGTGAAATTTTTTTGTATGAATGGACAAAATAGCCCCCTTAAATTAATAATAATTACCTAAAAACTAATTATAAATACTAGATCAATTTTTTTTTTCTTCTCCTTCATTTTCTGCACGTATGTCTTGTGAACAACTAATAATTTTTCAATGATAATAGTATGAAAATAATTTTTTTATTAATCAATTAGTATAAAAAAGAAAATATAAATAAATCAATATCCTTACCAGTCAAAGTACGTTTTCAAAAATAAATTTGCAAATATGCTGATATAATAATATTTTTTCTAATAATCAATAGACATAAAAACATAAATATAAATATAAATTAATTAATGTCCTTGTTTGCCAAAAAGTATTTTCAAAATATAATATAAATTAGTTTATCAAATATTTTAATCATTTTGTTATTCAAAATTTTTTTTCAAAATTTTTTTTACCAAATATGCAACAGTTTTTTCATATAGTAATTTTTAATATATCACTTTTTTACATGGCTGAAATTGTTCTAATAATATCTCAAACACCCTCTTAAATTACAGTTTTAATTGTATTATTTTGTTGGTACATCAAAACATTTTAAAGAAAAAAAAAGTACATTATATTCCCATGTCATAATGATCATAAATTGACAAACCAATTTCACCAATGTTAATGATGGTACCGTCCAGCAGTCGTATGCGTGTAACTTGGAAAACAGAGCAAATGGATAGGCTCGCTAAGATATTTTTTGTAAGATATTTTTTGTAAGATATTTTTTTGCTTGTAATGTCCCCACAACAGCAGAGATAATACCCAGGAATGATAAATCTGCAAATGTCTCTCCTACGATCATACTCGTCAAACAAAGTCAGAAACGAAAAAGGGTAATCGTTGAATAAGGAAGGCAAAGAAAGAAAGATCAGAAATGGAGTGCTGGGGAAAACCTAACAGGAGCGACGTTCATTTATCCACGGAGGAAGAAGCAAAAATTGAGGAGGAAGCAAGATATTACTTCGATGGAATGGCTCCTAAGCGCCATACTAAGCCTCAACGAAGTGAATATTCAACACAGTATGTGGATGCTCTTTCCGTCACCAATGGAAATGGTTCCATCCCTCAACATCTTGAGTTTCAACGTCTCCAAACTGATCCTCCTCAGGTGGGTTCCATGTTGCCTCTTTTATTATATATCTTATTCTTGTTTTAATGTGCGAACAACATCCTATATGGGAATGGAAATATACTCTTTTATTCTTTATTTATTTATTTTTGGTCATATGGAGGAGCCATAACACAATCGGCGTAGCTCTCCTTTGTTATGAATTCCGGCCACTCTGTTGATGAGATTGAAATTCAAGATATCAAAAATAAAAATATTAAATTTTTATAATAATTTTTTAATTTTGAGAAATCAGTCCTTTATTTATTTATTTATAATGCTATATGATCCTTGTTGATTATTATTCACATATCAAATTTTTTTTTTCCATCATGTTAAGTATTATTTTTTTTTTAAAAAAAATTATCATATAATGTAATGGTGTGAATAAAATCTTAATTTTAGTGATTAGTTGAGATTAAGAGCTCTGAAAATTGAATTCTTAATAATGTTAACAGATATTATATAATACTGTTTACTAATTTATTTTAATTTTTGACTAACTTCTAATGTAAAATTAATAATGAAAATGAAGATATTACAGTGCCAATCTTATTGATATAAAATCTTTTGCTATAGCAGTTAAAATTCAATTAAAGAACTCATAAGTAATATAACTCTTGAAACTTATATTAATTTTCTTCTGTTCTTTGTTTTTCATGCTTATTTAAGTAATATAAATTATGGTTCGCGGGTCTATTGCTCGGAACTCAATTATTGTAACCGTTGGACTATAGACGCTTCTTGCTTCTACAATAATTGGCAATCTATATTTCTTTTTTTGAATTTTTTTTTTTAGTATATGCAGAAACTAATTTATAATGGAAAAAATCAAGTTGGAGAAGAGTTTATGGAGACAGAGTACTACAATGATCTCAATTGCATTGACAAGCAGCACCACACGGTAATTATTTTATCACCATACATTTTCCTTTCCATAAAAAAAAAAAAAAAAGAAGTTGGTCACAAGTTTTTCAAAATTTCTTAAACTGATCCCAAATTTAGATCATTCTCTTGATGATGTCTTAATTTCTCCATATGAAATATGTACATAACAGTATTACTAGAGCAACCAATATAGACAGATATCATGCTTTAGCAAATGCAGAATATAACTATTAAGATTATATGAAAATGCAGACAGGAACAGGGTTCATTAAAGTGGAGAATGGAAAATGCTTCAGCTTAGCACCAGATTTTGTAACCGGTTGTCATGCCTCTTGCAAAGGAAACCCAGCTACTAATGATTGGATTCCAGCTACTGCCGCTACTGATACTGTACCTCACCCCCCCCTCCCTCTCATCCTTTTTCTCTCTTTTTCTTTTCTTCACTAGCAATTGAAATAATTCTATAGATGCTAGTAGTAATAGGTTTAACATTATGCTAACTCAAACCTCACTTTTTGTTTCAGGTTACTTTTGCTTCAGACAAGCCAAAAAGGAGTGACAACTGAGAAACGAAGGGTGATTAAGGGATGTGTTATCTTCAAATTAAGATCTTATAGCTAGTAGCATTGCACGCTTGCTCCGCCTTTCACTATATTATTATTGCTTATAATTGTAGTTTAATTGCATGATATGGATGCTCTTGTTAAGCTTAATTCTAGCTTCTTTATAAGGGTATTTAGTATTGATCTTTGAAGATTTCTTACAAGCGGTTGCATAAAAAGATGGAAGCAAGACATCTAATCGGAGCTGCATACTTTTCTTTTTAAACTAACCTGCAGCTGCAGTAGAGACGGAAACAAGAAAAAATATATAGCATTATCATTATGATTATCCTTTGTTTGCATCTAATTTTTAAACTTTAGGCCACAAACTCCATGAGTGATGTTTAAATTATTCTTTGCATTAATAGTAATATATAATTAATTATGTTTTTCGAATTTATTTTAGTAAAAATCTTGTCATTTTGCTCAGTCTCATCATTTGTGTAAGATAAAAAAAAATTCATCATTTGTGATTAGAATTGTCATATTAAATTATCTTATTAAAATAAGAGTTAAATACTAAAAAACCTATAAAGTTGATTGAAATGTACTATTTAATCCCTGTTGATGTTACTTATTGTAAAATCTGAAACTCGATGTCTAGAAATTTTAGTAATTGAAATAATTTTAAATGTGTTTTTTTTATTTTTATGTGTATGGTTATAAATTTTTATGATTATTAAATATATTTTAATATATTTAAAAAATTATATAATATATGTGAGTATTTTAAAGAGAAATTATTTTAATTAAAGTTAAATTATTTATTATAAATTCAGTTTAAAGAGTTATGTTTAATGAATATTTTATATTTAACAAATTAATTTTGAATAAGTATGTTATGATATTTAATATTTTTAAGTGGAGTTTATATAAAGAAAATATATTCAATAATTTAAAAAATTTAAAGATATGAAATTAATTTATTTAATTATGAATTTAATTGATATTTAAAGAAATTATAAAAATTAATATGAATATATGATTTTAATGATTTTAATGTTAATTATATTATGTTAATTAATATTTAACAAATTTAACTAAATAATATTAAGAAGATTAATTTATTTAAATTATTGATTTAAGGTGATTTAATTAAGAATATTATGTAAATCGATTGAATTTAATGTATTTAATTATCGAAAATTAAATTTTTTATGTGAGAGTTTAATTAATTTTTTTGGAGATCAAATTATTTGTTATATAAATTTTATGTCATGAGAAATAATTAAATATAATTTATTATTTAATTTAAGTAAATATGAAGTTAATTTATTTAAGTAAAAATATTATATTTATGTTAAAGATAATTAATTTAATTTAAATTAATTATTTATTTGTGAAAATTAATTTAATTATATATAATAAAATTTATTTTATGAAATTTAAATGTTTTATATGGTACAAAAATTTTAATTCATGCACTATCATTATTATTATTTTTAAAAAAGAAAGCCTTTAAAAGAAACTGAAATGAAAAAAAAAAAAAAAAAAGGTGGGTGTCGTGGCTTGTTTTGGCTCAAAGTCAGAAACAGTAATATTTTAGCTTTAAGCCAAAACATGAGTGACGAACATGTGCAGCATAAAAAAAATAATAAAATGAAACACCGTTCCGCACCAAAACGCAGTATGGAGAGAGAGAGAGAGACGATGGCACCATGTTGCTGGATTGCCCAAAATGACATTGTTTTGGATTGTTTTTGAACAAAACAGGGCAAATTTTTAAATGGCCATACATTTCCAATTAGAGCTCTATTTTGGTGATTAAAGTTTTTATGAAAATCTCTTTTTCACAAGTTTTCTTTTCCCACCTAATTTACCCAAAAGGAGGTTGCATGGTAGAGGAATAACTGGTCAAAGTTTCGATCAAAACTCTTTTTTTTTTATCAATTTTGGACAAACGGTAATTCATGTAATGATGTTATTAGTTTTTATGGACTCTTGGTAGAAAAATCTATCAAATAACTTTAGTCAATTTGCTAATATTCATCGACAGTAGACTCCGACAATCGTGCATGGTGGTACTCCGACAATCTTACATGGTGGTCCAGCGGTAACCAGACAAGTCCAAACATAAATTAATGTCAGAAAATCATACTAATGGCCTCAATCATGATGTTTTGAGTTTCATGAATTTTAAAGATCTCAATAAGATTTATGAATTTTAATAATTTTTTTATAATTATAAATAAAGTCTTAAAATATAAAATTAATATTTATTAATTGCTAGATAATAGACTATACGGATGTAAAATAATTTTACATGAATTATTGACGGATGAATTAGAGTTAATTGTATATATTTGGGATTAATTGTATTTTTAGACCAAATTGAGCAAATATGGAAAGTTTGAGTATATTTAAGAAATTAAGAAATTGAGGCAATTAATGGTGAAATTGCTAATGATTATGGTTATAATTTATGATATTAAGATGAAATAGAAGTAATGATGCTAATTGAGGATGTAATGTAGTAAATGGACTAAATTGACAAGTTTAGAGAAAATTTGAGGATTTAAAGGATCAAGATATTTGATATGAAATTAATGGTAGTTGTGTATGTACATAAATGTTAAATGATAAATTATAAGATCCTATATGACCATGAACCCAAACAATATGAGTTATATATGAAAATATAGTTTTTTGACTAAATTGTAGGTTTAGGAAAAAGTTTGAACTTAGTGTTCTTATAGTCCTTTTTAGCCAATAATAACTTGTTTTTATGCACAAGCCATGTACTTTTGGAGGTGTTTAGACAACTCTCTTTATTTTTAGTATTTTATTATATTAATATATATTTATTTACATATTTAGGTGTGAACAATGCTAAGGATAGAGAAAGGAAATGTAATTTATGGATTAATAATATCAGGTGAAGGGTTTTATTATGGTTTTAATGTCCATTACATGCATACATCATAGTTTTATATAAAAATTAGTTTTATATAAAAACTAAAGTATGCCAAATAATTTTATATATAAGCCAAAGTATGACAAATAATTTTATATTCATATGCATTTTATAAATAAAATGATATGCAATGTGAGGATAGTTTAGAAAAGAAGTAAGAGTCCAAAGAGTAATAATTAGCTATGCAAAGATTATATTCTATATGAAATTAAATGAAATGTATGCATGCATGATACAACGGGTGAGAAAACTCTCCCGTGTAAGAGTTAAGTAAAAGATACAGCTGGTGAGACAACTCCCTTGAGAGTGCACAACTAGTAAGGCAACTCTCATGTGCGAGAAAGATGAATAACTTTAGTATGAATTTCTATGAACTTAACTATCCATATGTGTAATGATATGCTATGTAAATGTTGTATGCAAATGATGTGCCATATAGTTAGAGATGCATTTATGTTAAAGCATGTAAACAAACATATGGATATATAAAATCTATCGCTAAGTTTCCCGTAATGAACTCACCCCCTCCCCCCAACACATACACACATAGTTGTTTTGCATGAAACATATAAATGAAGACTAAGCTCAAGGATGGATGCTAAAAGTCTAAAAGTTAGGATTAAGTGATAAGTATCTTATATGTGTTAAGGCACTACACTTATTTCTTGTAGATGCCTAAGTCATTTATGTATAATGGTTAATAAGGATTATCTATTTAGTTAAGAAATATGATTTTTATGTATTTTATTTCTTATTTATCTTTATAACGTCTTCAAGTATGTTATGAAATGTTTAGGATGAGTATATATACATAAGAGTTAAATGTGAATGATTACACAATGTAATGAGATTAGAATAATGTGAGCTAAGAATTAACACTTTAAATTTAAGGATAGTTTAAGGAGAGCTATTATATATATGATTTATGACATGAAAGAAAAGAAAAGAAAAGTAAGAAAAGAGAAAAAGAAGAAAATCATGTTTAAAGAAATATTTAATGCATAACTCCTATTAACTTATTCCTTAGAATTCAAGATGGTACTAATGTGAATTTAAGATTTTTAATAATAAAATGGCACAATGAAAGTCACAATGGGCCTTTTCATGAGTTAAATTAGGCTTATTAGGCTTTAAGCCTTCCCATTCTCTAACACTATCACGATAAAAAATGGGTCGTGATAGATGGTATAAGAGTAAAGGTTTGTATAATCGAACCTTTGAGTTAGAAAGAGATATATACATATGAAAAATATATAAGAGATATGTTAAGATGAAAAATATATAAGGATATCTAGTTATGACTTTCAAAGATATAGGATTCTTTCTCATCATGCCAATTTTTCCTTGAGTTAGAATTTTGCATTTAGTATTGATATGTTATTCTTGTTAATGACGTGTTTACATATTACATATGTAGAGCTAATGCAAATGGTTACACTTGAGTTCATAGAATTCAAGCACAACTTATGTTTTAGTGTACTCTAACATTAAAATATGTTATTATATGGTTATGTTATGACATATTTATTTACATAATATGTATGTCTAGGCTTATATTAGTCATATTGAAGTTTAACTAAATTAATTAATTATTATTAGATGATATTATGAAAAATGGAAGGATGAATATGATTGGTATGTAGGCGATGGATAGGTGATTGATTATTTATATTGAAGATTGATACCCTAAAGGTTGTGATTATATTATATATGTTATTTTTGACTAGGGGATTGGTCCAAAATTCAGAGAAAATTCAGCTAAAATTTGGATAGCGTTTTAAGGAATTATGATATATGAAATGGAGAAAGGAATAACAAAAAGAGAGTGGAAAATAATAAGGATGCTTGAACATGATATGATAAGCATAGAAATAGAATGTTAGAATTTAGAGATAGATTTATAGTTAGAGTTTTGACTTGTGTTTGTCCTAGGGGTTTACTAGAGCATTAATTCATATTAAGGCATGTGATTTTATAGTTAGAGATGAATTCATATTAAGGCATGCGAGCATGCATATGAACATATAAAATATCTCACTGAGTTTTCCACAAGGAACTCAACCCATCTACACATACACATAATTATTTTACATGAATGATATAAATGATTATTAAGATAAAGGATGGAAGCTAGAAGTCTAAGAGTTAAAATTAAGTAGTAAATATCATGTATGTGCTAAGGCACTACCGTTATTTCTCATAGTTATCTAAGTCTTTTATGTATAAAGGTTAAGAAGGATTATGTATTTAATGAAGAAATATGAATATTATGTATTTTATTTTATTAATTATCTCCATAATGGCTTCAACTATATTTATGAGATGTTTAGAATGAGTTTATATATATAAGAGTTAAATGTTAATGATTATGGTACATAATGTAATGAGATTAGAATAAAGTAAGATAAGAATGAACACCTTAATTCTAAGGATAATTTTATGGGAGCTATTATATATATGATTTATGACATGAAAGTAAAGAAAAGAAAAATAAGAAAAGAGAAAGAGAAGAAAATCATGTTTAAAGAAATATTCAATCCATAACTACTATTAACATATTCATTAGAATTCAAGATGGCATTACTGTGAGTTTAAAAATTTTAATATTAGAGTGAGACAATGAAAGCCATAGTGGGCCTTCACGAGTTAAATTAGGCTTGCTATGGGCTCTAGAGGCCCTAAGCCTTCTCGTTCTCTAGCGTCAACACAATCCAAAAATTAGGTCGTGACACCTGCAGTACCGAGCCAGATAGTTCAAAAGAGTCTTCTTAGATCTAGGCTAGATAGCTTGGGTCTTGCAAGACAAGTGAGAATAAAAAGGGAGTTCGACCTTGTGCTTAATGTCTATTTTGATGCTTAAGTTGGAGACTACTATTTGAGAGTAAGGGTAAGAATATAGGGATAGAATTATTAAAGTACCTAGTTAAGGCCTTTTATTTAGTGACTCAGGTATAATATTTTAGGCAGGAGTGCATACTTTCTATATTGAATACTATTTCTTTCTTTATGTGACACTTCTTAAAGAGGATAGTGCTTTTTAAAGATAAGGATGCTTTCCTAAAGAGAATGATTAGGGATGGGCTTAAGAGCTGTGTCCATGGGCCAAACAAATGCTAACCACTAAGTTAAGAGTCAAACTTGGATTTAGCTAAACTTATGATTGGTTGAATGGTTTGACCCATGTTGCCAAATTGGATCTTACAAAGGAGTGGGTGTAACCCATGTTAGTAAGAGCAATATCATATGTCCTCCCCCCCAGTTTGAGTTCGTTCACATCTAAAAAAGTCTATGAAAGAACATAACTAACCTACCATAGAGTAATCATTACATGGTCTAAGTTGGGTGGTAAAGAACTAAATATACCATTCAGCTTGTATCATTGAGCTCTCATAGAGGAAATTTTAAAATTCAAAATCATGATATTTTGTTATCTATGCTGCCACATGGTGCATGATTAGCATACCCCAAGCGATCATAACTGATTAAAGCAATGTGGACCATTTGATGAGGGTGTCAATTAGGCTAGCCCTACCTTTTTGCTATATTTCAAGGTTTATAAATAAGGGAAGGAAATAATAAAAGCTTTATTTGCTTTTCATTTGTCTTCTTTGTGAAATTATTGCTATAAAAGTGAAGATCTCAAAATGCTACCACCATTCTTTTGCAATCTATTTTAACTAAAGCCATTCCTTCATCTTTAATAATTAACATAAAAGAGACTATATGGGAGATAGAAAGGGATCTAGTAAAAACTATACAAGTTGGGGAAGGAGAGGGAGGTTAAGGAGGCAAAGGAAGAGGAGGTAGAGGTGTTTGGGGATGAAAAGAAGGAGGATATGATATTTAGTGATGAAGAGGATGAGGCAAAAAAGTATTAGGAAGAAAATTCCTTGGAAGAAGAAGTAGGATAGGGCCATCGAGAAAGTATTGAGATAGTGAGGTTTGAATCCCCATTAAAACCTTTAAAGGTTCGAAGGACTAACCCCAAAGTTGAAAAAATGAGGAACAAATTTGAGCAAAAATTGGTAAAAACTTTCTTAAAGTATAACATTCCCATAAAGTATGATTGAAAGTACTAAGGCTTGAGCTAAGACCCTTTTTTCCACTTCAACTAACTTGTTCATCCTCTATGAGAAAGACTTGAAGGCTAGGTTTAGACTCCCTGCATTTAGGTTCGTTTCAAAGGTGCTAGAAGTATTCAAACTGATTATATCACAAATAAGACTGAACAACATTCAAATGTCAGTACACACTTACTTATTGGCCTAAAAGAAAAGGATAAACATCTCAATGGGAATGGTGAAGTAGATATACTTGATTATGCATGGAGTTAGAGAAGACCGCTATCACATGAATGCCAATCCTAGCATTAGCTTATTTAATCATTGCCCCTCATTGATCAAGAGCTAGAAATAAAAATTCTTTATAGTAACCTATACAGATAAGGTAAGGTTTCCTATGAGACAGCTAGGACAAGTGGGAGATCCCAATCATTATGGCTGAGTGGAGAAGGAGCTAGCCAGGGGACTCCAAGATGCAATAGAGGACCCTATGGATTTGATTAAACTGATAAAGAAAAACTACCCTACTCGAGCTTTATCAAGTATATTTCCTAGCTTGGGCTATAACTTGTGTATTAATATATTAATGCCTTCATTTTTTATAGGGATGGACTTAGTTTGAGCAAGGGGCAAAACCAACTAAAAACTTGAGTGAAGAAAATAGCTAGTTGAAAGAGAGTGTGTAAGAAAAGCTAGGATTTGTTGAACTAACCCCTTTTGAGGAGCCAAAGTTGCCCACCGTTATTGAGACAATGGACATGCTAAAGAATGAGAGCAAGCTGGCACCATAAAAAAGCTTAAATGAAATAAGTAGAGGTGGACTGAATCGAAGAGCTTTTATGTTATTGAAGTACCTGAGTTTGTGTCTTAACCCTTGAGGCTTTTTAATGGATACATATGAAGAGTGCTCGCTGAGCCACCTAATGGCCAATAAGACATTAGGAAGGATTTGCATCCTTTAAAATGATGAGGAAAAGCTCCAACATCTCACCAATAGGCAACTCATGGACTAAGTAAGATACTAAGTCTGAAGTTAAGTTATTTTGTATTACTTTAAAAATAAAACAACGAAGATATAAGTACTAACTTTATATGTCCTTGTGTAGGTACCAACAACATAGGCCATTCTTAGCTAGTGCTTGAAGGCCTAAGATAAAGAAATAAAGAATATTATCGAGTTTGAAGGCTTGCTCATAAAAGCCTACAAAGAGCTAGCTGCATTGATGGAGGATCATTAATATACCCTACAATAAGTAAAGGAAGGGGTGAAACTTCTCGATGAGGCTCAAGAGGAATTGAAGGTTAAGTAGGTAATTGGTTATGAAGCTGAGTTGTTAAACAAAGTCACTGAGCTAGAGCATGAGATTAGTTTGTGGTAGTAGAAAAAGTAAGACACCCAAGCTCTGGCTAATAAAAAGATGGCTAAGATTTACATTAACTATAATGCAAAGATAAGGTATAAGCAAGGTAAGGCTCATCCTAATCTTAACTATGATTATAGAGGTGAGGAGGGAGAGGAAGTGGAAGGGGAATAAATATAGGCTAATTGTGACCCCTAGCCAGTCCTTTATTGTAAAAATGTCTTTAGTAATTATCTTTTTGTTAGTTATTATAAAAATGTCTTTAGTAATTATCTTTTTATTAGTTTGTTTATTCATATCTTTCTTCTGATTCTTCATTTGTGTATACTTGAAAATACTAAACTTTAAAAATGAACTGAAATGATTCTATGCTGACACTAATATGAACTTTAAGATACCAAATTCATAACATTAGTTGAATTGCAAATATTAATATAGCTAGCCCTTTTCTTTTCTTTAAAAAGTACTAAATTCTAAAACATAAATTTAAGATAATTCTGAGTAAAAAATGAGATAGATATTATAATGTAGAGCTTATCAAATTGATAACTCAAAAGAACTAAGCTTAATAAATAATCACACTTATAATCATTTATTGAATTTGAGTTAGAGATAAGATGTAGAGCTGGCAGCACTGAGCTATCTATGTTTAAAAAAGAAAGTATGAACTAGTTGGCTCAAACAACATGAGTTATATGTTTTAACACCTTCATTAGCCATAGGCTTCAGAGCCTTCACGTTGTATGAAGATAATAAGCTTGTTACATGCTTTAGTAATATAAACTGATAATTAGAAAAAGAAGGGTGTAAGTGCCCAAAAGCGAGGATTAGGGTTACCTTCGAGCTAGTGGAATCTTGCTTGCAACTCCATCTTTTATCAATCAATGAGGGATTGAGAAGATAGAAGTCATACATTGGTATCAATCCTAAATCATGGCTTATGCTTGGATCATTGGGGGATCTTTAGGCCTCAAGCAAGATTACAACCCTTTTCTAATTTTAGTGGTCAACAAGGGATCGAGGGCAAATAATACATTAGTACCATCCTTAATAGAGTGTGGAGTCACCACCTAACTTTGATCGGGACAATAATCTAGGCGAGGGTGAAATCTAAACCTATCTAAGTCATTTAGAAGGCCAAATTCATCTTCAATGCATCAAAGATTCAATTTATAAATTGGGCATGGTTTGGAAAAGAGGTTAGGCATTCCTAAAGCATTTAAATATTAGGATCCAACCTGTATGCATTTTTGGTTTACTTTTTATGATTTTATTCTTATTATTAATTAGTTCATTTAATGCTTCTAAACATGTTTCTATTGCATCCAATTATGCATATCATCATCAAGGCATCATGATCACATTAATGGGGATGGGGACATGCAATTTCAAGGGGGAGGTCATGCATATCAATCAATCATAAATAAGCATAACCATACATAATAAGACTTGTCATATCCCCTCTAACCAATTATAAAAGGAAAACACATGTTAGTTGCCATCAAAATGATAAGATAATAAAATTGACAATGTGAAATAGAGTTCAAATAAAGGATCTCACTAAATTTCCAAGTAAGGGAAACCTAAAATTTAAGTCCAAAGTCTACACCATCCCATCATTACATGAATCATGTAATAACAATAATAATGACAAATATAACTCAAACACATGAATCATGGAATATGAAACATCATAAATTAATTATGAATACACCTTAGAAGATGTTAATCACTTAAGGCTAAGTTTGAAAAAATCGTATCTTAGGGTTATTGAACCCTCCTCTACATTGCTCCTAAAGAGCTAAGCATGCATGAACATCACTAACCATTATGAAGGTTAAAATGTTAGTTAAAAAAAAAGAACTATCTCATGGCTAATAATTTAACATAACACAATGGGAAGGGACCATTAATGATAAAACTTTCTCCTCTAACTCTAATTATATAGTTATGCAAGGTATAATGGAGGAAATGAGTAGCTAAAAAGCTAATCACACCTTCTCATGGTGATAGTGATTAGGACACAACCAACACTCAAAATGACAACAATACTAATGAAGTTATCATGGTCATAGGAATGCATAATTCCTCACTTGATCATAGTCTAAAATGGTTTCAAAATAAAAAATGTACTATGTATTATAATACTAAGAAAAGGAGAAGAAGAAAGCTTAATGAATGGAAATCATAAAAACACACTCAAACTTGATCATTACGTCATTATTTGATTAAATAGGGGTCTTAGGTCATAAAACCTACCCCTATTTTGTTAATGGAACTCTCAAGACATCAATTAGAAACTTTTAAAAGGAAGAACTCGAATGGAGAAGAGAGTTAGTTTTGCAAACTATCCTTAGTCAAATAGGGTTGTTGTACAAATCAACTGATGGTTCATACATCCTTTTTATGGTTTGTACAAACTACTAGAAGTCTGTATAGCTATAAGCATAAGGTTTTAGACCTTTAAATACAAAGGCAATGATGAAAATCACCAAATTTGTTCCAAAAATGTAGAGGAAACTATTAAAGAAAGAGGTAAAAGGCCCTAGGATATCTTGGAGAAACCTAAGAATAAACCCAAAATCAAACTAAAGACGAAACCCAAAACTAAGCACAAAGCTGTCTACCCTACTTAATGGGCTATACAACCCATAAACCTATGTTGTACAACCTATTAAATAGAGTTGTACAACCATGGATAGGGCTGTACAACCTACCTTTAAAACCCTAGCACTAAAAATGTTCTAGAATTGGTCCCCTTTAAACCCTAGGGTTGTACAACCTTGAAAGATGGATGCACAACCCTTTCTTGTTTGTACAACCCACATTTAAACCCTAATTCTAGAACATCTAGCTCCATATTTGTGATTGGATATGTCCATGGTGCAACTAGAACTATTTTTTACACTATAAACTCACCCAACACCTCTAAAATACTCCCTCATTTTGAAGATAGAGGGGAGGCTTGGAAACCTTAAGGTTACTCTGTTGAAATCACTTCTCAAGAAACATTTGACATAAAAATTCTAAACCCTAACCCACTCTCATCACTTCCAAGGTAGAGCTAGGCCAAAACTCTTCACTTTTATGCATTCTCCTAACATTTTTAGAGGATATTAAATACCTTGTGAGCCTCCAAGGGTACAAAATACATAAAGGCATCTAAGACCCCCTAATTTCCCCCTTTCTTCTTCCCCTTCTTCTTTCTTTTTTTTGTTTTTAAAAGCCTAAGATTTGGGGTTGTACAACTATTTTTGTACACTATATAACCCATCATTCTGGGTTGTACAACCCTGATTCCCTGAGCATAATTCTATGAAACCTATTTCCTTTTCATCTAGATTTTTGCTATTTATGGTATTTTGTTATGTTTCTTTATCACTCCAGTAGTAGAATAAGGCAAGTCTAGATAGCCAAAGACCCTTATTTACTTTAAAAATTGAGTTTTGATGTGCTTTACAAGGGTTTTCATGGTTTTTGCTATCTTAATGTTCATGCTATCTAATGTAGATCTAATGATGATTCAATTCTGCTGTCATTCACTTCAGGGCAGTAACCACGTGAGGAACTTGGAATTCCAATAAACTTAAGAGTCCTTTTTTATGGTTTTGTTTGTGTTAAGAAATATGTAAATAGTATTTTAGTTATGTGATTACTTTTTTTGTTTACATTCTAACCCTACTTTATGGTTAGTAGTGCTATGGATGCCATGCTTTTTTAGAGCTACATAGGGTGAGGATTTATTAATCTTAGGATCCCTCTTATGGTGAGTTTTTAGCTTAGACCATTCCACATCCTCTAAATGCCTTGCATTGCAAGTTCTTTTCTTTTCATGTTCATGATTTATACATTTCTATTATGTTTGTTTGCTGGATGGTTATGTGGAATGTGATAGTATGGACTTAGATGCATATCTAGGCACCCTTAGCATGAGAGAGACAATAATATGTACTATGTTCATTTCTTATGCTTTGAGTTCATTTGATTTGTTTATACTTGTTTCATTTACTAACTTGTTTTTCTTCCTTTAAGTGTAGGTGTTATTATTTGAATTGGACTATGAATTTGGTCTTGATCACTATTATATATTGATTATGGATGATTATGTAAGTGGATAGATGATGATACATGTTAAAAGCCTTATGCCATGTTACATGACCCCTCTTTCTGAATATGGATGATTTTATGTGTATGAATGGGTGATAATGCATGCTAAAAACCCTATGCCATGATGTCTGATCCCCCTCCCCTTTGTTGAGTGATGACTTGATTCATTGAAATGGATCATGCTTAGATGTATGATTAAGGGTTGGACTAATCAATAACTCGATTAAAATATTAAAAGTGAACCAAAGATGCTTGAAGGTCGAATCCCAATATCCAGACAGTTTGGGGGTGCTTAACCTCTTCTCAAAGCCGTATCCAACTTTCTAACCCAATCTCTGATGGGGTGAAGATAAAATAGGCCTTCTAATTGACTTAGATTAGGTTTAGATTTTGCCTTCCCTAGATTCTTATCCTGACTAAAATTGAGTGGTGACTCTATATTTCCTAAAGATTGTACCAATATAGTGTCTTGCATTTGATCCTCTGATGACCATCATTTAAACTTAAGGCTTTAAAGTCATGTAAGACATAAAAAAATCCCTAATGATGCAAATCGTGAGCCATGATTGTGGGTTACTATCAAAGTATGACCCATGTCCTCTTGATCCCCTAGTGATTTATAAAAGGATGGAGTCACAAGTAAGATTCCATTCATTTAAGGGCAGTCATGAAATTTGACGCGCTCATAGTGGCGACTCCACTGGAGACATGAAATTGAATTTGTATTTAATCTCTAGTTCACTTTTAATATTTTAAACTTATTATTGAGTAGTCTTTTTGCATTCATATAGCCTCCACATTTTACCACGGGCACTAGGTTCCTTTAGGTAAACCAATGGTTCTCTAAACTTTAAACCTAAGCTCTATTTGGGCTTAAGAGATTGTGAGAAGGGTTTGTCACTCATGAGCCTAGTACCTTCGGGTATATCAAATAGAGGATTACGATAATCACCCTTCAAATTTATAGGAGCCATCGACTACAAGAACCCTTTTAACCATTAGGCATATATAGGAGCCAATAATACCTTGGAATATGGTTACCCTACTTGTTTGCATTTCTTTAAAGAAGAGTGAAAGTCCTCGAAGAACATGGTTAGGTATCCCTAATGTAAGCTTAAATGTTACCATATTTCCCTTGATGTAATTATTCCCCATATGTAAATACTTGTATATTCCCCTCCCTTACTATGTAAATATTTTTTATGTATATCCCTCTTTCTTCAAAGGGATTTCTTTCCTTGCTTATACATGTTTCTTCAAGTAATGTAAAGAGTTTTTCCTTTTAGTACCTTTGTGTATATGCTATTTTGAGGCTATAACTCTTCTCGATCTGAGGTGACCCTGTACATTCTTTACCCTATAATGGTATGAGAATAAGACCATACCCATGAAAGAGTCACTGGACCTCGTGTGTGGGAGGAATAAGGTTGGAAGGATTTTATCCAAAATGACATGCATATCATGCATATATGCATCAATTAC
>CATIWR010448543.1:0-51124 GCA_949677035.1 Omphalea diandra | reverse complement strand
TATATATATATATCATATTTAAACATATATATTTGTATAATTTACTATATGTTAAACCATGAACTCGATTATATAATTGTATTTAATTATATTTATTGCAGATTAGAGAAGTTAACTCATTTAAACTTATTTTTTTATTGTGTGACCTGAATATATTTATGTCAAACTTAAACCTATTTGACTACATATCATGTCATGTAATCAGATCGTATTTAACAATATTTTTAAAATCAGATTTGTTAATAAATTAGTTAATTGACTGATTTTTAAATTAATTGATTTGATTAGTTTTTGATTTGATTTAGTTAGTTTAATAATAAATAAATTTTAAAAAATATCATTAAAATAGCTCTACAAAATAAAAAATAAAAAATAATTTATTCATAACTAACTAAATTACTCAATAATTTCATTGATTCAACCAATCATTTCGATTCAATTTTCAAAATGTTAAGATTTAATAGTATTTATTACTTTTTTTTAGAGGTCTTTACTTTTTAGCTTGTAAGGCGTACAAAATGTATTTAATAAATACAAAATTTTATTTTTAAAATGATATTGATAGTTAAGAGTATTTGTAATGATGTTTTTTTTAAAAACAAAGAGCATATTCTAGATAATATAGTGCATATGAAGAAATATTTAAATACAAACAATAAATAAATTTATTTTAAGTTCAATGAACTCTTTATATTTTGTTATTCATTTTGTTTTATCCCATAAAAACATTTAATGTTAATTTATGAGAAGATAAAAGATTTATTGGCTTCTAAAATTCAAACTTTTGAGTTTTGACAAAATTGACCTATACTTTTAATTTTATCAAAATTAGTCAAAACTAATAAAATTTAATAAAATTGGCCAAAAATAATAAAATTTTGGTAAATCTAGCCAAAATTCAAATTGTTCAAAATAAGATAATATATTATGTTAAAAATATTGAGTTGAAATAATGTTAATTGATGTCAGTAACTATTGTTAACTGATTCTACTAATTTTTTTAATAAAAATTCATATCAGTTGATTTGTCACGTCGCGTGATATATCATTCTGTTTTGATCAATTTTAAAATGCTGAGTTAAAATAATATTAGTTGATATTATAAATTAATGGTAACTGATTTTACTAATTTTTTTAATAAAAATTCATGCTAGTTGATTTGTTACATCACATGATATATCATTTTATCTTGATTAATTTTAAAATATTAATAACTAACGTTAACTGATTTTATAATTTTTTTAAAAAATTTATGTAAGTTGTTTTGTCACGTCATGTAATATATTATTCTATTTTGATTTATTTAAATTTTAGTTAAATTTGCCAAATTTATTAGTTTTAGCTAATTTTGCAAAAAAAAAAAAATCGGTCATTTTTGTCAAAACTAGAAAAAGTTTGAATTTTAGGAGCCAATAAACCAAAAAAAAGTTTTCCAAAAAAATGTCAATAGAAAACAAGATAGCAATTATTGATGTGTATGAAAAATTGAATTATATTAATTACATTTTGTATATAATAAATTTTAGCTTTCTGCATGTGAAGAGTTAAATTTATTCTCTAATCTATAATTTAGAGTTAGAAAGTGAGTTAAATTTTATTTTTTTAACCACTTTTTATAATAAAAAGTTTAAATTGAATAAAAAGTGAGTTAAAAATGTTTTAATAGCTTATCTCGTAGCTCCAGTTTAGAAAATATATTTTGGTTACTTTTCATCAATAATTTATACTTTATATCTTTTACTTTTTATGGTAACTCTAATATATTTTTATTTTAATATTATTTTTACTTTAATTATAAAAAGCTATTTATTTATTAATTATTTAAATTTTATTACATTACTTATTTCTAATATATTTTTTAATGAATCATTATTATATTCATGAATAATGTCTAATATACAAATTATAAAAAATTTTAACTTATAATTTATTAAATTAATACTTAATGAATGATTATATATTACTTATTTTTAAAATTTAAAATATGAAATTTATTTATTTGCTTAAAATTTATATCTATGATGGTAATTGTATCTAAAAAATAATCAATAATAATAATAATAATTTTATCAACATTTACTATCAATTAACAATAATTAATCAGTAATTAGTAATTAGCAATCAACAATAAGTAAAACAAATAGAGTCTTAATGAATCTAACTCATAAGAATAAGATATACGCTCTCTCTCTTTTAAAATATTTGTTATGCGAAGTTATTATATAAAAGTAATTATTAGCTAATTATAATAATGAAAAAATAATACATAATTAAAAAAAATTAATAAAATAATAAATATTTAATTAAGACTATTTCATTCATGAAAATTATTTGTCTAAGAAAAATATTTTGAGCAACATATTTTCTGGTATTTGTAATATATTATAAAAATATTAATTTTCTTTTAATTTATAAGATTACAATAAAATTTTAACCATAAATATTTTATATTTATATTATTTATTGTTTAATATAAGAAAAAAATATATTAAAAATGAAAATTTTTGTGGGTTCACTATCATCGGCAACTACTGCTAACATATAATAATTAATGATGAGTGTCGATAGTCAAAGATAACTAGTAATAATAAATATATATATTTGTATGATTTATTTTTTATTTAAATAAATTTGTTAAAGTCTAAAAAATAAATTTCCTTTTTCAAGCATAATCATCTCAAAGGGAGAGGGGAACAACAATCATAATGTGGGATCATCATGCATATCCATACATCTATTTATCACAATCATCCATAATCATATAGGATGATGGCTAAGACCAAATTCATGGTCTAATCCAAGTAAGAATACATCCGCTCAAAGAAGGGGAATAAGTTAGTAGGTGAAAGTGACATAAAGCAAGCCAAATGAATTCAAAGCAACCTTAGAATCAATCATAAATGTCCCTTGATTTTGTGGTGGGACATTGCAATAGTTAGAGACCATATTTCCTCTAATGCTAGGCCGTTAAAAATTTGGCAGGGTTATCTCCTTTGAGTTGTTAAATATTTAAAAAACATATTTTTCGCATATTTTTTGTTAAATATTAAAAAAAAAACATATTTTTTGCATATTTTCTTTAAGAATAAATATTTTTAAAAATAAATTATTTTTCATAAAATAAATAAAGTCCAAGCTAAAAAATGAATTTCCTCTTTTAAAATAAAAAGTTATTTTTCTAAAAAATGACTTAATTTTTCATTTGATTAAAAAAATATTTTCCATTAACCTATTTTTATGGATGCACCAAACAAAGGAAAATGTGTAAATTTTTTTCTTGAAAAATATTTTTCATGTAACAAACAGAGACTTAGATAATAAAAAATAAAATTAATATTAAAATATAATTTATATTTTTTACATTTTTAAAATGATAAATAAATTAAAATAAAATAAAATAACCATGATTGAAATGGGGAGAGTAATTTTCAAATGTAGACTTTTTAGATATTTTGTAATATTTTTAAAATTGAATTATTGAACCGATTAGCTAATATATTTTCAATTTGATTGGTTTGATCAGTTTAGTTTAATAGATAATTTTTTATTTTTTGAAAAAATATAAATAATATTTAAAATATTTTTTAAAAATTAAAAATATATAATATGATAAATTAATGAAATATATTTTTTTAAATTTAAATTTTTAATAAAATAGTATAATTGTTAAAAAATTTTAAAATTTTTTACAAAACAACGTAGTTTTATAATTAATTAGTTTGATTTGATTTTTAGTTTTCATCGGCTTTTAAATTTTAACCTATTTTTTAAATTTTGATATTTTTTAAATGAGTGATTTTTAACATTGAAATGAATGAGTGATTCCGATGGATACTGTCTTAAAAACATTGATAGTTTGTACATCGAGGTACCCCTATCATCTGCACATCATAGACACATTTCATGAGAATCAATCACTCATTAGTTTTTGTTAGTGTGACCCACTTTCTCTCTATTATTTTCCGTTTCACAAAAAGCAAACATACAAATTAGCCCATTTTGTAAAAGAACACACATAAACATTAATTCTTTACTTCTTTTTCGAATTATTATTTTTTAAATAAGTTCACATTAAACAATATCACGTTATTTAATTTCTATTTTCAAAAATAATTAAATTATAAGATTAAATTTAAATAAAAACATAATTTTTTATAATTAATTCATCCATAATTAATTTTGCGAGAGAGATATATTCACACATCAAAATAAAAATAGGATTTGAGTGATGAATAATTTGGGAGATTTCTGATTTCCATTATTATGCTGCCAAATTTTTTATAGAATTCTTAGAATAATTCGCATTCCATTCTTCGTAGTTAATTTTAAGTATCAGTCTTGTTTCTTATTGTCGTTTTATTTATTATTTTTAGGTAAGATTTTTGATTCAGCAGTAAAACCTAGTGATATGTCTATCGATTACAAATGTCTATTTTTGCCAATTTCATATGGGTGAATAAATTTATAATAAAGTAATTTTAAAAAATTAATAAAATAATTACTAGTATGTATGATTTGGAAGAAATTTGAATAAAATAATTATTTTCTAGAACTGTCTATATAATAATTATCTTGATACTTAATAGAAAATATGAAATGGTATTTTAGTTTTACAGTGTATATAGATGTTTATTAGCACAGTTGGATGAGTGCATATATATTCATTATGTTTTTATATAATCACACTTTGAATGTAAGGTGCCAAAATTCAAATTCTATGTTTTTGGGAGAATGTCAGTATATACACGCATTTGATGCATCTATTGCGTGTTCACCCTTTAGAGGTATTACTTACGCACGTATGACCAATATTTTCAATTTGGTTGTTAGATAAGAAATTTCTATGCCTATTGCTGTCCAGATTAATAGTTCACACACTGAATATATATTATTATGTTTTGGATATGAAATGTGAAAAATAGATATTGTGCAATTTTGTAAATTGACAATTGTCTATATATATATGGCGGATACTCCTTGTCTATTCCTCTTTTTGTTATTTATTTCTATACAGTACGAACACTTACTGTTTATTCCTCTCTTTATTATTTATTTCTCACTAGATTTTACACTTATCATTTTATTTAATATTTTTCAGATTTTTTTGCTGTTCTAACCAATAGATTCTCTTAGAGCATTATTCTCATTTTCACTTTATTGACTTAAATTTAGTGAAGGTTCAGCCGGTAAACTACAAGTATTCTTTTGTTATCACTAGCTTGTATGTATCTCTTTTTTCTAGAGTTAGATGTATAATACTTCTTTCTTTTTATACCCTAGTTATATATTACATAATACATATTTTGGAATATCTTTAAGAAATATTTTATTATTCTAGCTATTTGCTTATAGCTCTGAATTATGGAATTATTCTGAGAGTATATCCCTTGTATCTATAAGTTTTTATTATATTGTTATCCAAGTTCTAGCTTCTGTGTATGGCTGTTATTGTTAGGAATTCAGAGAGAAAACACTGTGAGTTGCTTTGTAATATCTGATCTAGGTACTTAAGGTTGGGTGATATCAAAAGTCCAACAGATAAAATGTTTCAAAACGATTTGAATTTCCACGACATTGTGAAGAATGTATCACCACAAGAGTTGAACAGATCATGGACCCATCTCCTCCCAGGAGGGACAGAAGCAATGGCTGGAAGCAAACAAATAAGGGCTAATTAGCTGTAATACTTGCTTTGAGAATTTAAAGTTGCATTAGCTTGTTCTACAGAATCACCTAAAGAAAGGATAACAATAGGAGATGTTGCTGAAGAACCACATTTGATCACAAGTACTTTTCTTGGGATTCGGATCCATGGTTAGAAAGCTGCTGGTATTTTAATTTGTCATTTGTTTAGACAAAGATGTTAATAACTTATCCTGGTGGTGACACGAGTCTCTCTTTCTTTGTCCCTAATATTAGTGGTTTCTTTCTTAAATTTTAAGGAATGAGAAGGCTAAAAATATTTCTACTAGCTTGGCAATGATTGTGCTCTCTTTTTCTTTTGGTACAATATATTTGTGAAGGCTTTGTTTTGTTTTTTTTTTTTATTTGTACGTAAAAGCATGTGCTAATAAACTGATGCAGAATTTTAGCTTCTTTTGTTTGAATCCTTAAATGATACAACAGAGATGCAATTATGTTCTAAATTCCTAGAGACTATATGTCAATCAATAAGCATTTTATAACGGAAATGGAAGAATGATAATTTGGCTCCGGCTTGTTTGGCCTGCAACATCTACAGCTACATCATAGGTGAAGCTAAAAGATGCTTCTGGTGCCGCTGTGCTTAGCGATTTTGTTGGGAGATCTTTTTTGCTTATTTTTAGCTCTATTATTGTAAAATTTTAACTTAGAAATTCTAGAAGATCACAAATGTATGGTTTTGCTTAACATAAGCAAGATACAAGTAAGCAAGAAAAGTGACTATATGTAGTAGATGTAGTTGTGTGTGTGTGTGTGTGTGTATGTGTATTCTCCTAGCTCTTGTTTTTGTTTTTTAAACTAAAACAATTCCAACAAATAATATCAAAGCTCCAATGGCCTTAGAAGGCCTATGAGTAAAAGGAGTTTTTGAAGTTGTAGAGCATCAATTTGGCATCTAACAAAATTGCTTGTTGTCTCTATCATTTCTTAAAATAGAAATTTATATCCGTTTGTTGTGAAAACTAAAAAACTCTCTTATTTTTTAGGACACGTTTGAAAATCAATTTTATGTCTTTTTTCCAATCCAAAATCAAATTATTTTCCAAACATTGTTGTTTACAATATGAAGCATCAATTTGTCCAAAAGTTTACTCATCAAATTTTTTTGTCCAAGACGAAGAAAAGAATTCATCAAATAAGTAGGATAATGAAGCAAGCCTTTGTCAAATGTTCCTTTAAAAAGGAAAGTTCTGAATTATCACATTTCAGTTTTAGATGAAGCATGGCTTTACCAAGTTTGTCCCAAATTCAATCCATTTACAAGAGTGAGAAAAGTAGAATGTGAGAATGAGGACAATCTTCTAAGCCTATGTGCTATGTTGACAAGGAATCCGACATGTCCTTAAATTGCAGAAATCTATTGAGGGACCAAACATGTGCAAAAATTGCAAAAATTTACTGAAAAAAATATTTTTGAGGGACCAAACATGTTCAAAAATTGCAAAAATTTACTGAAAAGCTTGTGTACATCCCAAAACTGCTAAACCTCTTGTTCAAGTTTGTTGAAAAGGGCCATAAGCCTAATAGGCATTGGTTGACTTTTGTTCAATCTTCTCTTTTATAAACTCTTTCCCACTATTATTCTCTAAACTATAGATTCTATTCAAGGTCACCTAACTATAGATTCTATTCTACAAATATCTTTTAACAAAATTTCATTGTATTGAAGTCATTAATCTATTAATTATTTTTGATAAAGTACTAAATTCAAAATTAAAGAAGATTCAAATGATTAATAATGACGTCACAATTGGATGAAACTTGACTAAATGGATCCACTTTACTACATCACCTAGAAAAAAAAAAATCTTCAATTGAGCGGGGCCCATATAAACAGTAAAGTCATTTATTGAGTTTTTTTTTTTTTAGTATTCTTTCTTTCTCTTTTTTTTCTCTCTCTCTCCCTATAATCTCTCTCTGACTTCGAGTATCCCATTCATAATAATACACATTACATTAACCCTTGCTTTTCCATCTCATGCCCATCAAGAAACTCAACAAAAATATACAAAACATCATGTATAACTAGCAATCTTTTCCATTATGTCTTTCATTACCAAATTCTATCTTCACAACATAACCGTCAACCTCTAGTACATTAAATCTAACTTCAACACCTCTAATTCCAATCCTGTGCTCTTGCCTGCAACTTCATTTTAACTTCATCTCTATGAATTCTTTTGAGTGTCCTAATCATGGTTTATATCAACTTCATTTTAACTTCATTTTATTGCCCTCTCACGCTTATATGCTTTTTCAGCAATCTAATAATCATACCATTTGAAGAAATCATAGTACAACTCAGAACCCTATCATCAATCATGATACCTTTGATTATTATTCGTATAAATGAAAATAACAAAATTAAATAGTAAAATATTTTTACTTACCTAAAAATTTCTTCAATTGAAGAAGCTTATTTTAGGATTCAAAGGAGTACGAATTATTTTCAACACAAATGAAAAAACCACATTTGCATTATGGAACTTCCATTGAATTCGCAAAATTATCTGCTAAATCTTCAAGTCTATATTTTTTGGTTTTAACTATTTGAAAATTTTTCCTCAATGCTATGAAAGAGAGCATAGGAAGGAAAGAGATTGAGGAGCAAAGACATGGTTAAGAGCAGAGAGAGAGAGAGAGAGATCATGCAAGTGATAGAGGTGAGCATGGGAGTGAAAGTGAGTGAGCTGAGAGCTTTTCGGGAGAGAAAGAGAGAGATAACAAAAAAAAAATCAGTGCATAAGTTTACTATTCAAGTGAGCATGCTAAGGTTAAGATTTTTTAGCTGATGTGACAAAGTATGATCTATTTAATACCGAGTCAAATTTCATTCAGTTGTCATGTCATTTTTAGTCTTATGAATTTTCTTTAATTTTGAACCTAGAACTTTTTTATTAGAATTAATTAATGAATTGGCGATTTTAATAGAACAAAATTTTCTTAGGTATCTTTGTAGAATAGACACTATAATTAGGTGATTTTGAGTGCAATTTGCCTTATTATTGAGGAACTAAATATGTTCAAAAATTGCAAAAATTTACTGAAAAATTGTGTTTATCCACAAACTGTCAAAACTTTTGTTCAAGTTTGTTGAATGAGCCAACAAGCATGGTTAACTTTTGTTCAATCTTCTCTTTTATAAACTTTTTTCCACTATTATTCTCTTTTATTTTTTAACATCTTTGTTTTCATTTTTCATCTTTAATTTAAAAAGAAATTAAAAATAAGAAAATAAATGAAGAACTAATCAAACCTAAACACAAAAATTGAACAAAAAAAAAGTAGGGGGAGGGGGGAATAGTAATATTATAATAAAAACAATCAAGATGGAAAAAAAAAAAAATGTTTGCTTGGTAGTTAAAGTTGATTTCTAATAGAATGTAGTTGATATATATATATATCTACTTGTTTTAGCTTTATAACATCTTCGTAATGAGAATCAACTTGATTGATTTAATTTAAATTATTATAAATATTTGAAATTTATTTAAAAAAAATTGAAATTATAAATGATCTAACAAGGCTGCAGACAAAAAAGGTACAATTTGAAAATAATTTAATTTAAAATTGATCCCATCTAAATTGATTCAACTAAAAATTAACTTGATCCGAGTTCGTGGACTTACTCATTGTTAGTTGTTATTGGTTAAACTTTTATATATTAATTTTTATTAAAATTAATTTTTAATCCTCAAACTCATATTAGAAGAATCTGTAATCATTTATGAAAATAGTCTCTTTTAATTCTTTTTTCTCAAAATGCCAAAGTCACCCTAAAAAAATCACTATAACCACAAAAAGATCTAAAAATTTGAGTTAGCAAGGGCAAATATGTATATTACGTGTATTCTTATTTATAAAATTTATGATATTAAAAGTATTTTACAGTGATGTATATGGTAAGATGCTATTGTATAAAATTTTAAATTATATATATAATATATTGATTACATACGATAATTTTATGAAAATAAAAAATTACTTAAAATGATAAATAATAAGTACACTAATAAAATTATTATCTAAATATCTGAAAGTTATACTAATTACAAAATGATCATACAATGTGTATGCGAGCTATAGTATTTATCATCATATTAATATTCTTTAGTCCTCATCAATTGTCCATAAACTTTTTTAAAAATTTTATTTTGAAGTTTAAATTTAATTTGTTTTTGTTAATCTATCTCCAAATTAATAAAGGTTGTAACTTTATAATATTAAATTATCTTAATATTATTAATTTAAAACTTACAATTATTTATTTTAAAAAATCATTAGCATAGAGAAATTTGAACTTATATATAATTTCCAAATGATCTCACCTTTAATATTAAAGTAAAATATTAGCTTCTTTTTTATTAATTTTTGTAGTCTATTAAGAATATTACATTTATTTATATAGTCAGCTAGTTATTTAATCAATTTATTTATAAAATATATACAAAATAATATGAGTCATATTATTACAGGCCTGAAAAAATAAAACAATAATTCAAGCTAAAATCTAATTCAATATACAAAAAGTAGATAATGTGTTTATCTTTCAAACGTAATTCCATCAAATTAAGATCAAAAGAAATTATATTAACAAATTATATGTAATATGGATTGCTTTGTTTTAATTGAAAAATTATATTAATATATGTCTGTAAATAAGTGAAAAAACCTAATTAGTTCAAGTTTATCTATTCTTATTTAATAACTCATAATGTAATTTTTTGAATATGTGGATAAAATATTTTATATACATTTTCTTTTAATTCTACAACTCAGCCATAATAATAGTAAAAGCATAAAACAGAAAACTATATGACGCTGACTTGAGCCATTCAATTGTAATCCCCTTTTACAATAATTAAAAAATAATTAATTTCAATAGTTTTTAATTTTACTTTTAAGTGATAACCATTGTACTTATGAATATTAAATAGTGTGATTAGGAATTTTGGTTACTTTGTGCTAGATTATAAATATATTCTTATCCAGGGCTAGATGATAGATATACATTTTTTTTCCTACTTGAAAACATCATCTTTTGATTTTTAATTACGAGAAAATATCAAATTAATTCTATAAAAATTATATAATTTTTTTAATTTTTTTTAAACTATTCTGAATTACAGCCCATCCCAGCTCCAAAGTGCTTCCGTCAATCCATCTATATAATCGCAAGTTGCAATCATAATAGCTGTAGCTACAGAAGGTAATACTAATGTAGGATTAAGGATAATGGAATAGTGGGCATTCCTAAAGAATTAACTAACCCGTTGATAAATGATAATAATTAGTGAAATAAATAGGGATAAAAAAGCAAGTGTTAATAATTTTTTTAAATATTGAGAAGAGAAAATTAAATTAATAAAATTCTAATTCTAATGTTCATATTTAAATAGTTAATAATAAAAAATAGTAATATAAACTGGCTATTTAGGAATGACAACAGGTTGGGTAGAGGCTATACCCCATCCTCTGCCCCACCTTCCTGGTAGAGGGAATTTTCTATCCATCCCTGCTTTCGCGGAAATTCTCTACCCCATGGAAATTCTTTCATGGCAAAATTTTTATTTTTTTTATTATTTTTAAATTATTTTTTTAAAAAATATAATTTATTAAATTATGAGATAAAAAATATTTTATGCTATAAACAAATAAATTAAATATAATTTATTTTTGAAGCAAACCATTATATATAATAAAAACAAGCAATTGAACTAAATTCATAGAATTATATTCAAGTCATATATCAAAATTTAAACTAATTTACAAACAAACATATAATGTTTGATGATAACAAATCATTAATTACAAAAAAATTTATGTATTATAATAAAAATTTATGTGATAAAATTAATTTTATTTTAATATATGAGTTTATCACGATAGAAATCAAATTTATCACAATTATCATAAAAAATAAATAAACTTGTGGTAAAATTCTTTTATGTATTAAATCATTTAAAAATTATGGTAAAAATTTAATTTAATGACCTAAAAAATTCAAATGTTTTTGTGATTTTTAGTTGTATCCAAAGTTTCAAATTAAGTCAATTATACTATAATTTGATGAATTGATTTTAATTATATCTCAAGTCAAAATTTGAATTTAGTAAAGTGAATATTTAAACTCAATTAACCCTCATACTTTTATAATTAGTTCAATCAAATCTAAAATTAAGTTTTGAGTTTAATTAATATGATACATTTATTTTAATTTAATTTAATTTAATTTTTACCGAATTAAATTTATTATGTACTTTGTCTGATGAATTATAATTTTATATTTAAAAATTAAAAATTTAAATTTATAATTCATAAAATTTCTCAATCTCTCAATTTCTTAAGAAAATTCTATCAATCTTCTTAAAAATTTAATTTTTGTATTTTAAATAATAAAATTTTTAAACTATTTGGAATAAAAATTTCTAAAAATTATTTAAAAAATCAATTACATGAGATTAATTAAGATGATACTTTATTTTTATTCAATTTATCCCATTTTATTTAATTAAATTTGTTACATACTTTTATATGATGAATGTTCTGGTTTTAAATTTATATTTAAAAAATAAAAATTTCAAAATTTCAATTTATAATACATAACATCTCTCAATCTCTCATTTAAAAAAAATTTCTCTCAATCTCTCCTAAAAAATATAAACTATTTAAAATGTAAATTTTAAAAAATATTTAAAAAATTAATTACATGAGCTCAATTAAGATTATGCATCTCATAGATTCTCCCACTTTATGTTTGTATAATATTTTGCTTGAGAATAGGATTGAAGTTGTTTGGCTTTTTTTTTTTTAATCAATTTTTTTAAGAGCTATGAATTTAGTATCCGTATATCTTAGCTGCGATAAACCTCTTTATTATTTGTTTTTTTAGCTTTTTCCAATAAAATGTGTCTTTTTACTTTCTTTTTATTAATTTTTCTTTATTTTGTCTCTATTTTGAGTTTTATTTAGATGTATTATTTTATCTCTTTTTTAAGAGTTTTTATCTTTTTGTCAGAGTTTTAATGACATGATATCAATTATTTAGTAGTATATATAATATATTATTAGACATCGCCTAAATTTTTTAAAATATTATATAAATTTTAATCTATATTGCATATAACTTTAAATCTAGTGAAAAAAATATAGTCATTAAAGAATCCATAATGAAAATAGAATCATAATTTTAGAATCAAGTCAATATACCATTATTAGTAGTGTCGATAATTGATTTTATATTAGTATTTTATATTATAAGAATATTTTCTTTTATAGATATAACTACTTAAATAAAAATTTCTTCATTATTCTTAAAAAAAATTGTTTGGTATGTGGGTTAAGAAGATAATATTTACAACCACTCAGGCATTTTATTAGGTCTGCCACCATTATAAAAATTTTAGTTTAATCTTTTGCATCTTTTAGTTTGAGAATCATTATTATGCGATGACTAAAAATGCCTAATTATAATAGGATACGGAGCGTTCGGAGTTCAGCCTATTTATTCACCAACTAATTATTGACCAAAACCCAGTCTCGTCTTGTTTCACTAGCGAGAACATTTCTGCCACACCTTTTGATATGTCTAGGAAGGAAGCAAGTCCGCCGAGGCTTTCATCAAGTTGCAAAATGCTAAGACAAGTAGCAAAATGCTAAGACCCATTTTTGCACACCCTCCAAGGCTTTTACTGATGACAACAAAATTTCTAATAAAGCAAGCAAATCCGACTAAAAAACTTGTAATTCGAAAAGAATAATGACTTTGTCCCCCATCTTACACACAAATACATTTCCACTTCCACTATATATATATATATATATATATATAGCACTAGTAATCAGAGTCCTCTGTCCGACAAGAAGCAGCAAGATCGTCTCTCATGTTCATACTCGACCGCTGAACTAAACGCACCAATGCTTGCACCACCTCTGACATAGGGGGCCGAAATTCCGGCTCCAGCTAAGACAGACATGCCAAGGATAACCATTGGATTAGATGTACCAATCACAAGCATAGGCATTCAAATCATCTTGTAACTATCATATGAGAACAGTAGTTATTATTTGGATATATGTTTAACACATTAGAGTTGCGTAGGATGTCAAATTGTAAATATAAGAGCTATATTACTAATTGGGGGCTAAAGTTAAAAAGACCATGAAATAGAAGGCCATTGTTATTAATACTATATATATATATAAGGAGCTTCTTGAATTACTTGGAGCAAACTCCAAGTAAGCTACGGTGAGTGGGAATTTGACACCACAATGGCCGTTGGTTGTAATCGGAAAATAAAAATTCTACTTGGGCGCGTGATCAAAATGAAACGTGGGAGTTGGTATCAAAACCCAACCTATATCATGTAAATGTGTATACAAAGTGAAGACTTATCCGGATGATTGGATAGAAATTCTTACAAGATTATGGATTAGATTATGACAAAACACTTATTCTAGTAGAAAAAACCACCACAGTACATGTGTTGTTAGCATTTGTAATTACCAAATCTGGGAAGCTTTGACAAATGAATGTCAAAAATGCAGCCTTGCACATAGTGAACTTGATTGGAATATCTATATAGAGCAATCAAAGAGCTTTATAAAAAAGGATCCTAGGAATTATATGTGTAAGCTGAAGAAAGCTCTATATAAATTGAAGCAAGGGCAAGGAATTTGGCACGAAACAAAAATCTGAGTGTGAAGTGAGTTGTAAATGTAAATTGTAACAATAAAATTAAAATTTGCTATTTATGTAAAGATTTAGTGTATGAATTTTATTTTTGCGGTCAGCCGCCCAACACAACCAAGCAAGCAAAACTATAATTATGCTACTTCAGTTCATATCTATATTTAATACAAGCAACTCAATTGTTAAGGGACTTTAGAGTGAAGGAAAACATGGGTTTAGTTAATGTTTCTTACCTGTACACATAGGGCAATTATATCCGCAAATCGAGAAACTGATTTCGGGGGGTATAGTCCTCTTAATGAAGGGTCCACCATTTTTGCCAATGCATCAATGTCAGGTAATTGTGGGGTGGCCCAACGAGCTAGGCATTGTTCTGATTTTGGCTTTGACCTACAAACAAGGACGCAATACCACTAATTAGATTATGGAGATTTGCATAGAATAGCATACCATATGGTGAATAAAAACATTAAAGCACCAACACAAATTAACGTACAGGTCAAGAGGCATTCGACCAGTCAATAACTCCAGCATCACCACTCCAAAGCTGTAAATATCACTCTTCATTGTATAGGCTGAAGGCTTTGTGCACTCTGGAGCACTATATCCTACACCAAGGTTTTGGCTTGTGCGCTAAAAAATAAAGAAATAAATTACTTTTTGAGAAAAATTTTGCTTGCAACAAGTGAAGTGCGGACAGATATTGTGAAAATTGATAGGATGTGAATACAATAGTGATGTAGGCTGTAAGAAGTACACATGTAAGATGCGCAGATGTGAACCTACACTTGCACTTATTATGATCACCTAATCAATCAAGCTGAGTAGAAAGAGAACTCCTAGCATGATTTCAATGTCAATGAAAAATCAGGCATGTCGTATGTAAGTCATAGCAAGTACTATTTGAAACTATAATTATAGTAACAGATTTTTCAATCTCAAGAAATACTAACATGATGAAAATATGCTAACCCATAGTCTGAAAGACGGGGATTGAGCTCAAGGTCAAGCAAAATATTAGATGACTTGATATTTTTGTGGATGAAGGATGGAGAACAAACTTCATGGAGGTACCTGAATATGTAAATTTGAGATAACAAATCCATAGTAATAATAATAATAATAACAATAACAATAATTGCAAGAAATATAAGGAAATAAACAAAACGTGACCCATTTTGAAAGCAAGAATGCAAATCATATGGTTCAAGCAATTCGAAAGAATGAATAGTTTTTGACGGTGATTATAGTGCACACGTGATAAATACTGATTGTACGACTATGAGTACAAACCAATCTATCCTCAGGCTAAAAGGAATGGCTTTGAAATGCTGGACAACTTGTGAATACACAAAGTAAAAGCTTGAGGACTATTAAGCCTTCAAGAAAAGAAGCATGATTCAGAAATTGACCATTTCAAAATTTCCATCCATTGCTAAAGCAAGACCCAGACTATATTTGTATTGGATTTTAACTTCTATCAATATTTTTCCCCTAACTAAAGCTTTTGATACTGTATATTTATCGGTTCAATTCGATTTTCAAATTAAATTTTTAGACTCAAATTCCTTCTGAGGTATATGTTTGACTTGGTTAAGTCTTAGTGTTCTAGCTCATTTGTTCTATGCAGCTTTAACGTCCTCGTCAAACTAATAAAGAAGAGTCAAACTAAATAGTCAGAAAGAACTTTGAGAGCAAAAATAATGGGGCATAGAAAAAGTCAAACTGAATAGTCAGAAATAACTAGAGAGCAAAAATAATAGGAGAATAAAATTACAGATCGTATGGTAAATGGGAACATCCAATGCATCATAGTTAGAAGTATTGTTGAGATGGGCCCTTAAATATGAGTGACGAGAACACAACTTTTATTAACTTGAAAACAACTTTTACAAGATAAATGACTAACTCACACTTGATGAAAACTTAAACACTATTTCTATAATTTTGCCACACCCTTGCTCATTCTTTAAAATACCTCACTCCTCACTTTCTTATCCTAAACACTCACGTATTAATTTTTATAGATAACTCATCCACTCGTTACACTCAACAAATGATCCAACCACAACTATTTATATACTAGATTTTGGTAGTCTATAATAAAGTTAATTATTGCATGCTCAACACTCCTCTTCAATATTGGATTTGTTCAATTTAGATACCATCTCGAGTTGAAATTGAAAATTCACCAATTTTATTGGACTTGATGACAGTAGCTGCTATGTTGTCATGCGAAGTGTTGTTAAGTTAGCAAAATTAATTAGATATTTTTGTATGTTTTGATTACTGAAATTTTCTAGAAGCTGTGTTAGGTAAAGCTTAGGCAAAGGGTATGGTGGAGCTTGATTTTAGCAGCAATCAAGTTCCTTAAATCATGAAAGTTTAGTTGAAGATTTGTCTGCAATTTTTGTACTAAAAATATCAGTAATGAGAATGTGAATGTGTGTGTGTGTGTGTGTGTTTCTCCTTCAAGTTTAGTGTGTTTCATTCCTCGTGTTATTCTCATATTCCTTTCTCTGCTTTTCTAACACTTGGTATCCGAGCGGATAAAGCTTTTTTCTCTGTTCTTTGAGGGACTGAGTGAGAGAAAATAAGTTAAAAAGCTCTTCGCTAAACTTTAAACATTTAAACAAGCGAGAGTGTGGGAGATATGGCTATAAACGACAACATTTCAGGCCCATCTCCTATTTTCACAGGAGAAAATTATAGTGTTTGATTTGTTAAGATGCAAGCTTATCTTAGGGGTTTGCCACTTTGGGAAGCAATGAAAACAGAAATGGAGACCACTCTACCAACCAACCGGACTATAAATTAGTTAAAAACTTACGAAGAAAAGTCTCCAAAAATTTAGAGCTTTGAGTAGCCTCCATGCAGCTGTGGATGAAACATTTTCATAAGAATAATAGCTTGTGAAACTACTAAGCAAGTGTGGGATAAGTTGAAGGAGCAGTTCCAAAGGAGTGATAAAACAAAGCAGATCTAGCTCTTCAACTTGAGAAAAGAGTTTGAGCTTCTTAGAATGAAGGAGATTGAGAATGTAAAGGCTTACGTTGACAGAGTCATGAAAGTGGTTATCAAATCAAATTGTTGGGAGAGGATTTGCCAAAAAAAGAATTGTAAAGAAGGTTATGGTGACTTTGGCAGAGACGTTTAAGCCAAAAATTTCCTCTCTTGAGGATACTTGGGACTTATCCGTGCGTACACTTACTGAACTTATAAATGTTCTACAAGCTGTTGAGCAAAGAAAGGCATTTAGGGATGAGGAAAAGCCAACAGAAGGGGCTCTTGAAGATTATCGGAGCTCGAAGTCACAAATTGAATTTAGTGGGACAAAAAATTCAAATAGAAGGAAAGGAAAGGAGAAGAAAGATCAACAAGGAAATAGAGGAACCTCGCTGTAATAAGACCAACCATAGTGAGAACTTTTGTTTTTGAAAGGCCAGGAGTTGAATGCAGGGCTTGTAGAGGTTCTATCCAACCAACAAACCAACAACCTCAAGCACAACCAACTTAAGTTAATGAAGGCACTCAGGATCAAGAAGATAAGTTGTTTGCTGCTACTGTTGTTAAAGATTGCTCATTCGTAGCTCATATTCATGATGTATGGCTCATAGATAGTGGATGTACACACCACATGACTTCAAGAGTGCAGAGCTTTAAGACTTTGGACTCAAATTTTTGTTTCAAAGTGAGGATCGAAGATGACAAGCTAGTTGGTGTTAAAGGAAAGTGTTCTATATTCGTAAAAACTCTCAGGTACAAAGTTAATTGTTGATGTTCTATTTGTACCTGAAATTACCTATAACTTGTTGAGTGTTGGTCAATTACTTGATAAAGAGTATAAATTTGTTTTTGCAAACAAGAAATGTGTGGTTTTTGATCTAGCTGGTGTTAAACTCTTCTTTATTAAAATCAGAAATAGGATTTTGTCTTTGAAATGGAACCAAACCAAAATCCAAGCCCTTACCACTGTAGTAGATGAGAATGTTCTCTGGCATAAAAGGTTTGGTCATACCAGCTATTCTTCTATAAAGCTTCTTCAAAGTAAAAGCATGGTGATTGATATGCCTTTTGTTCATGAGCATATTAGTGTATGTGATGTCTGTCAGTTTGGAAAGCCAAGTCAGACACCATTCCCTATTAATCAAGCTTGGAGGGCCAACGAAAAATTGCAATTGGTCCACACAGATGTCCGTGGACCTATGAGTGTTGCTTCATATAATGGAAGCAAGTATTTTCTTCTCTTCATGGATGATTGTATGAGATTCTATTGGGTTTATTTTCTTAAGAAAAAATCAGAGGTGTTCATTATGTTTCAGAAGTTTAAAGCAGCAGTGGAGAATCAAAGTGCTAAATTGATTGAGACTTTAAAGTCTAACAATGGCACAGAATTCACATCTCATGAATTTGAAGCCTTTCTTCATAAATTTAGCATTCATCATCAACTAAAAGTCACTTATACACCTCAACAAAATGGTGTAAATGAAAGGAAGAACAAGTCAGTAATGGACATGTCCAAATGCTTGTTGTTTGAGAAGGGAGTGCCAAAGCAATTATGGGTAGAAGCTGTAAATGCAGCAGTTCATCTACAAAACAGGATACCCGCTGAAGCTCTAGATGGAAAAACTCCTTATGAGGCTTGGTTTAGAGTTAAACCATCTCTTGCTTATCTCAAAATTTTTGGCACCCTCTGTTATTCTTTTGTTCCTCAAGCCGAGAGAGACAAGCTTGATAAAAGAGCTGAGGTTGCAGTACTTGTGGGGTACAATAATGCTTCGAAAGGTTATAGAATTTTGAATCCTACAACTCAGCAGGTGTATGTTAGCAGAAGCGTGATGATTGACGAAGATGGTGCTTGGAATTGGTATCAAGAAGAGTAAAGCTCTTATTCTCAAACTTTCTATCTTGGGAACATGCCCCAATAACAAGATGCAACTTCAAAAGATGGAGATTCAAATGATGAGGCAGTTGTTAGTGGCACAAGAACACTTTAAGATATATACAATAGGTGCAATGTGGCATTGTTTGAACCTCAGGATGTCGACACAACCTTATCCTAAATAGAGAGCAGCTATGGAGGAAGAGCTGAGCATGATATACAAGAATGAAACTTGGATGTTTATAGACGCACCTTGCAACAAGGATGTAATTGGTGCGAAGTGGATGTTCAAGTTTAAATGCAATGTTGATGGCTGCATCAACAAGTATAAGGCAGATTAGCTGTGAAAGGGTATGCTTAGCAATTTGGAATAGATTTTATTGAGACATTTTCACTTGTGGCAAGATTTGATACTATTGGATTGCTTCTTGAAATTTCGACTCACCAGAGATGGGAAGTATTTCAATTGGATGTAAAATTAGCTTTCTTAAATGGAGTTTTAAAATAGGAGATTTACATTGAGCAACCAGAAGGATGCACCAGCAAAACTGAGCATGATAAGTTGTTTTTATTAAAGAAAGCACTAAGTGGCTTGAAGCAAACTCCATGAGCTTGGTATTCCAAAACTGATTGTTATTTATTGAAGCTGGGATTTGTGAGAAGTTACAATGAGGCAACTCTTTATGTGAAGCATACAAGTAAAGAGATTTTAATTATCTCTATTTATGTAGATGACATTTTGGTGACTGGTAGCCATACCAATGTTGTGAAGCAATTCAAAATGCAAATGAAGGATGTTTTTGAAATGAATGATCTTGGAGAGATTTCTTACTTTTTCGACACAGAGATTAAACAAACCTCAAAAGGGATTTTCATCTCTCAAAAGAAGTATGTTGGTGAAATTCTCGAAAAATTTGAATTAAAAATTATAGGTCAGTGAGTACACCTGTAATCCAAGGAGAAAAATTGAAAAAAAAAAAGATGGTTTGAATCCTGTTGATGCATTTGTTTATAGAAGTTTGGTTGGGTGTTTATTGTTTGTTTGTGGAACCAAACCAAATATTATGTTTGCTGCAAGTGTGTTGTCTAGATTTATGCACTCACCCACTGTGTTGCATTATAAAGCTGCTAAGAGAGTCCTAAGATACATTCAGAGTACCATTGATCTGAGATATTCTACAAGAAGTCTAAAGCTCTCAATCTTGTAGGCTATATTGATAGTGATTGGGCAGGCTCTCAAGATGATATGAGGAGTGCCTCAGGCTATTGTTTCACATTTGATTATGGTGTGTTTTGTTGGAGTTCAAGGAAACAAGATAGTGTTGCTCAATCAACAGCAGACGCTGAGTACATTGTTGCCTCAGCTGTTGTTAACCAAGCTCTATGGATTGGGAAAATTCTTGAAGATCTAATGTTCAAGCAATTCAAAGCAACAATTATTTTATGTGACGACAAGTCAGCTGTTGCGATGGTGAAAAATCTTGTCTTTCATGGAAAGACTAAGCGCATTAAGATTAAATTTCATGCCATTAAAGAAGCAGAAAGGGAAGAGGAGATTCAGCTAATGCGTTGTGATGCTAAGGATCAGTTAGCTAATATTTTCACCAAAGGGTTGCAGAAATCAAGGTTTAAAGTTCTAAGAGAAAAGCTTGGAGCTTGTAATAGCTTTTGCATCAGGGAGGAATGATGACAGTAGTTGTTATGCTGTGATGCTAAATGTTGTTAAGTTAGCAAAATTAATTAGATATTTTCATATGTTTTGGTTACTAAAATTTTCTAGAAGTTGTGTTAGGTAAAGCCTAGGCAAAGGGTATGGTGGAGCTTGATTTTAGCAGCAATCAAGTTGTTTAAATCCTGGTAGTTGAAGATGTGTTTGCAATTTTTGTACTATAAATATCAGTAATGAGAATGTGAATGAGTGAGTGTGTGTGTGTGTGCGTGTTTTCCTTTCAAGTTTAGCGTGCTTCATTCCTTGTATTCTTCCCATATTCCTTTCTCTATTTTTCTAACAAGACTTAATCCCTTTATAAAGATATCTGCAATTTAGTCTTCAATCTTGATAGTTTGCGCCTTGATTTCTCTTTGAAGCACGAATCTCTATATATTTTATCCTTGCATGAAATATTGGATTCTCTGCCAATTGAACAGTTAACTAGTTATCACATTGGAGAAGTATCAGGTAATCAGTTAGCTAAAATAAATTACTCAACAACTGTAATAGACATGTATTTTTTTATTTTTTTTGTTTTTTGAGTTGCTATTGCTACTACTCTATACTCTACTTCCATAGTAGAAAGTGACACTATTGATTGCCTTTTATTGCATTAGAAAATTACTCTTATTGTAAAGCTTAAACACATATCTTACAATTATTCGATGAGCGTCCAAATCTCCAACAAAGTTGGCATCATAATGACCATTGATCTTGAGTTCTTAACCTTTCTTATACATTATGCTAAAGTTAATTGTTTTGATATAGCATAATATTCACCAAACTACGTCTAGGTAAGGCTTTCAAGACTTATATATAAATCTACTAGCTACTCTAACTATGAATGTGATATATGATCACGTGATAGTTAGATGATAAGACCACCTATAAATTATTGATACATGATTGGATCCTTTAACTCCTTGCCTTCTTCTACACATAATTTCATATTAACCTCTACTGATATTAAGATTAACTAGCATTCAAACATTCTAAACTTCTACAAAAGATCTTTTACGTAACTATGTTGACTTAAGAAAAACTTTTCTTTTTGTTCAACTTCCAGCCTTAGAAAATGTCATAACTCTCTTAGCTCCTTAATCTACGATTGTACTATCAAGTTCTCTTTAATGCGATCAATTTCTACTTTGTCATCTCCTATTATTATGATATCATCAACATATACTAACATAATTTCTAGTTTACCCTCTTATTTCTTCGTGAACAAATTTGGGTCTGTTGTCGTTAGTGCATCGATGTTATGTACTAAGAACTCAGTTATCCTTTCATACCATGCTCGAGGAGTCTACTTTAAGCCATAGAGAGTTTTTCTCAATTTACAAACATATTCTAGAAGATTGCTAGAAAGACATATCACAGTTAACTTCTCCATATAGTCCAATCCATATTACCGCGAGAATCCACGAGCTACTATTCACGCCTTATATCTTTCTATCAATCCATCTGGCCAAGTCTTCACCTTATAAACCCATGTACAAGATATGGGCTTTGCTCCTTTAGGTTAGGCACAAACCCTCAGGTTGGGGAATAAACACATAGCATACACACTTAAAGACTTTGAAACAACTATTTGTTAGCTTGAAATTCTATAATTTTTGAGAGGGGGAAACAAACCCAAATCATGCTTGTGGTAGCCTGTTAATGACATATGTCGTGGTCCTTTCAATTTGGGGGGCACTATTCGATGGTCTCCCTTTAATTGCGACATTCCTTGCTGCCCATGCCACTTGTGTTTCTCATCCCTTCTTGCTTTATCATTATTAGTTCGCTTATTTTCTCGACTTCCTTTTTTTATTACTGAATAGTGTCTCCTTCTTTTCTTTTAGTGCTACTTTTGCTATTTGTTTTAAGAACGCTTTTTGATAGGCCAGTATATTCTCTAACTAATTTAGAGAAGGTTGTACTGGCCAGCCTTGTCACTTTAAAATAAATTCAATACACTCAGTTTCAAGACATTATAAATTTTTCTACTCATTCTATCCTTGCTAATCTTAGCTATGGAATCTAACTACTCTATCTCATAATATAAATTTCTAACTTTATGAAAATATTCAGAGATCTATTACGTACCTTGCAACGTGTTCATAAGCTATCTTTCTAGAAGCTGTAGTTAAGCAACATTCTTTTTTGAAAATAAGGTAGCAAGGGCATCCTATGCTTGTTTTAGCGTCTTTGCATCTTCAACTCGTGAGAGTAGACTTTTACCTATTGTAGTCTGAATCACGTGTAATGCTTTCCCGACCTTTATGTTCTACTTCCTAATTGTATGTGTATCGTCTAGCGATGGTGAGCTGTCTCCTCCTTCAATAACATTCCATAAAATTTTATCATCTGAGATATGACTTCACAAGTCCTAAAAATCTTGATAATTATACTCACTGAGTTTCTCCAAGTTACCTGGACTAGTAATTTAATCCAACATCATGACAAGATCAATTATCACATGCCTGATTCGTAACCTATTTCACAATCTCAGACTGTTTTTGAACATTGTCTCCACTATAGATTTCTTACATCAATCCCTAACCGGCAACTCTTAGACAAATCAGCTAAGTACTTTTTCAATAACTTTTCGATGGCACTTTAGCATTTCGGTTCGTGATTGAACTAAGCTCTGATACAAGATTGCTGAGATGGACCCTTAAAAATGAGTGATGAAAACACAGAAATTTTATTGCGCTTGAAAACAGCTTTTCTAAGATAGAAGACTAACTCACACTTAATGAAAACTTAAGGATTATTTCTGTAATTTTGCAACATACCAGCACATTCTTCACAACACATCACTCCTCACTTTTCTGTTTTGGACACTGTCACTCATTAATTTTTATATGCAACTTCTTCCCTCACTCATTTGCTGAATACTTATTTCATTTGTTTTGGTACACAACAAATAATCCAACCATACCTATTTTTATGCTAACAAAGTTAGTGAAAGATAATTTTAGATATAACAACTTAGCATTTAGTTATCAATTATCCATCACCTTCTAGTCTTTTCTTCTTACGCACAATTGTCTTCAAATTGGTCGAGAATTCTGGATTTTGGCATTCTAGAACAACAAAATCAATTCTTATATTCTCAAAAAGTATGAGTGTCGTTTTAGTGTAGTAGCCATTTGATAGGCTAGGCATATGTATCAACATAATGAAGAAAGCAGTCTCCTGTTTTCTTTTTGCGTAAAACTTGCACAGAACGTTATTTTTATTTGCTTTTCTAAGAAACAGATTTTTCATAGTTTCTTCCTTACTACCAATGAAGGGGTGTGATTCTTAACTTACTCAATGGCCCGAGCTGTGCCCAAAGCAATTCGAACTCTGGTGTTCCAAGTTAATGGCTTGCTGTAGTCATCTGACATGTGCAGGAAGTCGTAAAGTGAGCCATTCCTGAAATACTCATATATCAGCAGTTTGTGACCTTGTTCTGAACAATATCCTACAAGTTCAGCGATGTTTGGATGGTGAACTTTTGAGATGCTTGAAACAATTTCTGAAAATTCTTCTGAGCGGCCTCCTTGAAAAAGTGACGAATCAATTTTTTTAACAGCTAAAACCTGACAAATGTTGAGTGGATTTTCAAATTTTCAGAATCCAAATTCCAACTTCTTGTTTCAACTTTTCTTTTAATTCTGTTAAATATAATGAGTCTGGAGAAATATATATGCGCGTGGTTAAATGTCAAATAACTAGGCAAAATTTACCTTCCCGTCAGGATTTTTAGCCCTATAAACACGACCAAGAGATCCCTCACCAAGAAGACGGCCTGTTGCAAAATTACCAGTAGCTGTCTGCAAGTCTGCCAAGGAATAAGGTACAGCACGAAAGGAGGAGCTTCTTCTGGAATTCAGACGGCTAGCGAATTCATTATCATTTAAAGATTGTGCAAAATCAGAGTGTGGAGGCTTGCAACCAATGGATGGAGATTTTTGCAGGGTCTTTCTATCAATGGGATCAAACGACTCAGTTTCTGTCACCAGCAAGTGGTTGTCAGGTCCACATCAATCATTGACAAAAAAAAAAAAAACAAGCAGTGGCAAGAATTGTGAATGGATGTGACATGGCTAGCCAATACATCTATATAAACTGTAAACTGCCAGTGTCCTGCCATGGACGCTAGCAACTGTAGATAAGAAATTGGTGGAAAGAAAAATCTCAAATTTCATTAGTTTCCTGGAAAATTATGCTGTACGGTTTGGAAAATAAATAACTACCTCTGAACTCTTTGTGGATGGCAATATGTGAGCTATTGGATAATTCCTGTGATGCAAGGGGAGTAAATGCTCTACGCTGGCTAGCTCTTTCTTCATCAAGAAAATGTGAAGATGGATAAGACTTTCTTGTTGAAAATAGAATAATCAAAAGTGCAACTACCACCAACGAAGCCAAAACTATTAGAGCTATGGATAGCCCACCCATGCCTTGCTTTCCACTCCCACCTTTCTCCTTTTGTTTTGCGCCAATAGGTTTAGCGCCAGGTGGAGGAGGAGGAGCTGGCCCCGATGACCAGGAATTTCCTCCAGTGCTTCAGAAAATAGAATCACGAGTCAGAGAAGCAACTTCCTAAGAAGTTCATCCTTAAGTAAATATATTTACACTCACTCTAAGCTATCAATGTTTTCCAGTTCATCAGGGACCCAACCAGTGAACTTATTGTCTTCAATATTCCTGCCACCAGAACACTGGATTAATTTTTCATTCTCATTCGAAACACATAATTTGCATCTGTTATCTTATTTTTGGAGCAACAAAAGAAATAATCCTAATCAAACAACAAAGCCTGGTATATTTTTAAGTTGAAATAGAAACAACTGAATTTGTGCTGCTTGACTACTTACAACTTCTTAAGGGGAAGACCCGCGAGAACATTTATTGAACCAGTGAATTGATTATTTTGCAAGCGCCTGTACGAATGCATTACACAGTCACCAATCAAAGAACTTAAAAATATGTAAACATGAATATCTTTTGCTTCTTACAACGAGTTGAGGCTTGAAAGTGATGCAAAACTCTGAGGCAGATTGCCTGAAAGAGAGTTGTAGGATAAATCCCTGTAAGCCATCTCATCAGTCAGTGAACAATTCAACTTCAATTTCTAGAGGAGGGACACCTTACATCTATATTAGATAAGTAATGCGAAACTCGAAGTCAACAGAAATTTCAAGAAGCATTTAAGCGGAAAATATGGTGCTTCAGTTACAATTTCTATGGAGGAATTCTGCTAAAGAAGGTAGTGAAAGGAACTTTTATTACCATGGATTTATCACTTACAAGGTTTCAAGTTTTGGAAGTTTTTGAAACATGTCGCTTAATTGTCCCTTGAGCTGATTATGTCCAAGATTCCTGCATATAATGAGAGTTAGAACAACTGCTAATAGGGTTAGGAAACGAAAAGATAAACTTCCTTACAAGTACTTGAGGTCAGACATTTGTGAAATCGAGTAAGGCACGTTACCGCTGAAGTCATTATTGGAAAGATCTCTGCAAGTTAATTCAAACACATTTGAAACTGTCAATCAAGACAATGAAAAGAGTGAGGTACTACTACGAAGAGATGCTTGTCTTCTTGATCATCGATAATTTTGAGCTTCTCACCCTTCAACCCACAAGAAGCCAAGTCTTACAGGTGAGGAGGCAGGGCTTCATTGACAATTAGCGGCTAAAAGTTCTTTGGAAGATGATGTATCATAACAATCTTTATTGGTTTTTCGATTTTTTCAAAGCTGATTATAGATGCGCATTATGTTCTCGGCAGTACCAGTTATACTCAATTCGATTCGACAAAACATGTTTACTAGACTAGTAGGATCGGGTGCGTCAATAATTTTCCCTCATTTTGCCTAATCTAGTAATTTTAAAATAAAACCGACTGAAGAGCTGATGAATTCAGCTGATCCTGCTCTCTTCAAAATTAGAAGCTCCATTCAAATTAAGTATTGCAAAGAGAAAGTTAAGGGGATAAAAAACTGAATCTATTCAAACTAAATCACAGGGGAAGATTGTTAAGCATCAAAATATTATGTTCCTAGTTGCTAAGGGTCTACAGACTTACAAGTGAGCTATATTAGGAGGAAGCTGATATGGAATATCATTGTTGAGGTTGTTCTTGCTCATGTCACTGTACTATGACAAAGAAATACAAGGCCTCGAAGTTATGTTCTTTCAGCAGAAAAATATAACATGGAAATGAGTACAAAGTTTTAAAGGTCGGGCTCACAAGTAGTTAACGGATTTCAAGTTTGACAACTGGTAGCCCATTGATCCAGTAAGTCCAAGGTCAGATAACTTTCTGCAAATTGTTTTCAGAGAAAAGAAAAAAAAAAAAAAGAGAGAAAGAAAAGCTTCTAAACTTGTGAAATCTTAAGTGTATTTCATAAGAGACAATGATATATAATTAAGAAATAACAACATTTGAGTCACAGCGGAGCCTGAGCATGTAATCCCTTCCCAAGAATCACCACAAGGGTCACCACCACTTGATTTCCAGCCGCTAAGTTGTGAAGGAGAATTTAAGCTGGTAAACATCACATTAAGAGCAGAAACTGCAACATACATAGAGAATATCAGAATATTTGAATTGCGTCCATTCTTAAATAAGAGCATAAGATTTGATATTTTCATTGGTATGGCTAATCTGTGCGGAATCATATATGAATCATATTATAATTCGGTGTTATTAAAGACACATGCTTCGAACTTGTCTAGATCAGCCATTGTAATTAAAGATACATGCTTCCAACTTGTCAAGATCAGCCATTGTAATTAAAGATAATGGAACCACCGGACCCTTTAATTAGAATTTTGTAAAGGACATAATTACCATCCTGGGAATTAGTCTTAGAATGAACGAGGGTGGACAGGATCCCAATACAGACAATCAAGAAGCCCACAAGACGGTGGTGCATTTTCCGAAACCAAAACATAGCAGGCCCCAAGGACCCAAAAATTTATGATTGGTTAGTTATGTAATAGCAAGAGAATGCAGCAGCAAAGCAGAGGAGGTGGAGAAGACGATGTTTCAGAATGGAGGCATGGACAAAACAACACCTCGGCTCCCAGTCTCAAATGGAATTTGCATTATTTTTGTTCTTCTTTTCCATTTTTGGATGGACGAGAGGTTTCTGGTTTCTTCAACAATGTGGCTATATTTGGACAAACAATAAAAAGGGGCGAATCATTAGGAGAAATGAGTCTGCCAATGATTTCCGGACTTTGTTGCTTCTCTCCACCATTACTCATATCATCACTTCATTGACACCTTCTATTTATATAAATCAGACTAATGGCTATTTTTGTTTTCTATTAATATACTTTACTTTTCATCATTTCTATATGTTTCTGGGATTGTCCAATCCTGCTGCTCTATTCACATATTGACAAAAGTTTCAATCACTTTTTTATTATTTTTATTCTTGCTGCATTGTATGTTACATTTTATTCTCAAAAGGTATTTACCATATCAATCAAATCATATTATCATGTGAGTTAACCCTTTAGCAGCAGTTCTCCTTCTCCCTTTTTTTTGGATTATACATTGCAATTAACCTTAATATTTGCATTAGCAATTACGTGACTCTCAGTTAATATGTCAACATACCTACAAAACCTGATAACCTTGAACATCTGTTGAGAGAGAAGAAAGCCCGTATTCATGATCTAATAGTACGTATCCCCTCCTTAAAATTCAACACTGCACTTTATGCATCAAGAAGTTCTAGATGGCTTTTCGTAAATTACAATTCAGTGACATGCGCAACAAAGTTGCAATTTCCTGTTGTCAGCTGTACATTTAATACACAATACATGCAACTGCTTACAGTTAAGAAAGAAACTGTTATTTTTCTACAGACACGCCTCAACTCCACCAAAAGGGCAAACACAACTCCATGCCAAAATCAATAATCGTACCCAACAAGTGTTATTAAGTTAACCAGTAAACTCTCAATAGTGCACGGTGGTCCTGTACCTCACCTCTCCCTTATTTGGCCTGAAGAAGCATCACGTTTTCTCAGCTTTGTCAAGATGTATGCCACAGCAACTTTGGCACCGAACCTAGAATGTCCATGGGACAGGCAGATGACACCGCCAAGAAGAAGCAAACCATTTGCGAAGACTTTCCTTATCGGCAGTTTTCTCTCCTTGCTTTCATCCGCAGGGGTTGCTAGAGTATCCCCAACAATGTTCATTTGTTCTAAAGCCGATGGAACCTAAGTGTATATTAAGAAAAACAACACACACAAATCAAACAAACACAAACGCTCATAGAGCATGTAAAAGGAAGTACATTGATGATCTGCTAAATATGGTAATCCCAATAAGTCTATCCTGCACCTTGAACAGGCAGTAATAAGATTGTCCTTGATTTGATCATTGCTTTTGAAAACCCATTAAGCTATAATATAATGTTTACTACAACAAATAAAAGGTGTCATTCAAAAAAGGGTTGAGGTTACCAATTGTGTAAATGTTAAAGAGCAGCTGCTGTATCATAAATAGTGTTTCAATATCAGAAAACATTAATAGTCTCACCTTCTGGATCAGAGACAATGCAGTAACAGCTGGAGCCATCTGAGGATGACTGACTGCATTGTACTTGCGAAGTGCATTATCCATCTTGCGCACATAATTCCATATGCCCTTACCAAAAGCCAACTTCGCCATCTCCACATTTAAACCAGCATCTTCTTGGTGATACATTTTGATCTCACAGGCATTTCTACCAGCTACTGTAATTATACATTGATATCAGGAAAACATTTTGCACTTGGAACCTTGGAGGGTGAAAGATCAATATTTAGCACAAAGCTTCAACAGTACATATATATATATATATATATATATATATACACGCACACACAAAATCCAATAAGAAATGAAAATCATCTCCTCCTCTTGAAAAGAAAAATACTGCAATAGAGTAGGTAAGGAACTTGCCTTTCCTAATTCTCCAACCAGATCTAAAGAAACCAACTCTTACATACTTTCTTTGTCGAGGCACTAAAGGATGCTCACATTCCTAATCATGGTCATAAATCAAAAGAAAATACAAAATAAATAAATAAACGAAAGTAATAAGGAGAAAATTATCAAGCCTACAACAGATTCAAGAGAACTAGAGAGTCTAAAATCAGTTTTGATATAAGGAAATTTATCAAAAGAAGAAAAAAGGCAGAAAATAAGGTGCTTCATCTTCATTGATTGGAGTCAGAAATTCCTCAACACTGGAAGGACAAATTAAAGCCTCAATCATTTTGTACTAAGTCTCAATTTTCAAGGAAGAGCAATTTCTTATCATGTTCGATGTAAGTGTAAAGTATCAAAGTTAAAAGAAACTTGCACTTTCTTCTGACCGCTCAACTTTATCAATGCTGATCAAAAGAGAGTCGGTAAATTAGACTTCCTTAGGTAAGTAGAAAGACAATAAATTATTTTAAAATTTATTTCCTTGCAAAAACTTATTTTATAGGATAAAGGTATTTTATGTTAATATACAGAAAATATTGCAATCTATAGTACTTGCCTGAAAATTGATACATGAACCAAAAATTTTATTAATTTTATTAATTTAACTTAGGGAAGAAAAAAATATACGAACCAAAAACTGAAGAACTCAACTTTCTAGTGAATAACTAATTACGAAATATCATTTCTTTGGAAGTTAATTCTCTACAAGTAAGCAGCTTCAAACCAAATAGTAAGTACCAAGCACCAAGCAGAATAGCACCATAATGGCGGATGGATGAAAACAAAATTCAATGTCAATCATTGAGAAAGATTCAACCAAAATAAAATGCAACGTCCATGATATAACTTTCCATATCAAATAAATGGGAAAGCTTACAGAAAAAAAACAAAGTTCACAGTAGAACTTGAGAAAAAGAAACAATTGAAGCAGATTACTATGGATTTAATTGGTGTTGACCAAGAAATTCTTAGTGTATGTTCCCTTGTTTGATCAGAAGAATTCTGAAGTAGAGAAATAGCAGAAAGGTGAGAGAATGATGGAATTCTAGTGACACCAGAGAAGTAGAAAATACGGATTGATGATTAAAGGATATAAGTCTTAGTAGCAGAGACAGAACAGGAAATGATTACCTTTATGAAGCAGAAGAATGTTTTATCCTTTGCTTCCCATAGTCTCCAGGCGAGTACGTATTCCCGAGGAGTCAAGAGTGGAAACTTTTTAATGGTGCGGCCAAATTCAGTTGCATTACTTATATCGACCTGCAGTTGTTCATGTAGGAGCAAGGTGTTGTCCCACTGCTTTCTATAATGATTGTCCATGTAAAAATGGACAATAATTTCTGGGGAGCAATTTTCAAATACTGTGACGCTCAAGTATTTGATGGGAGCATCCTGCAAAAAGCAACAACATCCAAATGGAGAGAGTATGAATGTATAGGTATAGGTATAGGTATAGGCATAGGCATAGGAGACGCATAATATAATAAATAAAGTAGAAAAAAAAGAAACCTTGGGTTTGCAGCATTTTGCAGTGTAGGATAGAGAATGGGTAGTTTTATGAATGACGTTTTCCCATTTCTCATTCCCAGTAGGGACAAGGTTGTCATCCAAATTTTCGATTAAAAACTTCAAATCTAATTCTGATACAACCTCTGAAATTCTGCAGCTCCCGTCAATTAGAATTTCATTAAAAAAAAAAAAAGCTTTCCACAGTAAAAATACTCCATAAGCATTTGCAGTAGATTAGGTGAATACCACAAAGTTTGGAAGGAAAAAAATGGCAATGGAATTTCAACATCCAATCAATAGATTCCAATTCATTCAGAGTAGTCAATAATCAATAAGAAAGCTTAATTAACTTCCTCAATAATTTTTTTTTAAGGAAAAGTAACAGTACCCGAATTGGAGGTTGTCATCGGAAGCGGAAGCAACGGTAGGGCGTTTAGAGGAGAAAGAGAAGAAGCGTTTAGCAGAGTGGAAGATGAAAATAAGGAGGAGAGCAATGAGAGTGGGCCATCCTCCATATCCCAAATTCGATACCCTAAATTGAGTTGACATTTGTACACCGTCATCCATCATCCCATTATCTTCTTGTTTGTTTTTCTTGTTTTTAAAGAAGAAGAAGAAGATGATGATGATACAGTGACAGCTCTCAATTGTTTGGATTGATTTTGTGGATCGAAAGCTCCGTCATTTAACCTAAATGTTGCTACCCTTACAATCCCCACTGCCTTTTCTATCCTTCCTCCCCGGGAGAAGAAAAGGATAAAATTGGAATTATAGAAACAGAAATACTTTTTTAGGCTAAATTCATTTGGATCCCCTAAATTACCATATATTCTGGTATTGACCTCAACTTTTATTCATTAATATTGAGCTTCGAATTACTCCATTCGGCCTAAAATATTTGACAAAATTTTCTTTTTGATCTGTTTCAAAATTTTATTCACTTTCCTTTTTAAAATTGTAGTTAATTAAGCAAATGTCTATAATATTCTTATTAATTACATAAATATCCTTGTTTATAATAAATTACTACCACTAATTTTTGACATTGAATTTATATGTTTAATAAATTTGTTGAAGTTTCAATATCATTTTATTTGAATATGTTACTCTTATTATTTTAATTTATATATTGAAATTGCAATGTCAATTTATTTGAATATATTATTCTTATTATTTGAATTTATATATTTGATTCATTGTGAGTTATGATCTTATAAATAATATTAAAAGTATTATCTTGTGAAATGTTTCATACTTAATAAAATAAAAAAACATTAATAGGGATGTTTTAGTAACAAAATGGCAACATGACATAAAATAATTATAATTAACTAATTTCCTTAATCTAGAAAACTTTGCCAAATATATTGGAAGGGAAGAAGTATTATTTTTCTTCAATTGACAACTTTTTTAATTACTCTGTTAATAAGTGTGATAACATATTATGAAAATTGTGCGGAAAGATCGGTCATTGAAGTTGATTGAATAAAAAAAGCTACATAAAATCAATCATTTTGCCAATATCCATTTGTATGACAATTATCTTTTACACTAACTTAAGATTATGATACATGTTCATTATCAATAATTATAATTAAAACCTTCAATTGTTATTTTTCTCTTTTTTTGTATAAATTATTCATTTTATTTTCTTTTTATCATGTTTAACTTTAAGACCTATTCTGACATGATATCAGCAATGCTCTCACAGTTGATTGTGATGAAGCTATTTACAAACACGTCATCATAAAGCAAATAAAATTTTAAAACTCTCTTTATATGAAAAAAATCGAGCATAATTAAAAATCTTTTCATAAACAACAATAGAATAAGAGAGGAATCTATCTACCCTCACAATAGATGCTACAATAGTGATTTCATAAACTGTACTTGCTATGAAAATAAGTACATAGAGCTAGAAATTTTATCAATAGCAAATGTGTGGCTTAGGACTAATAGAGTTTATAGAAAAGATGGATGCGATGAAAACCATTGAGAACGTTAGATCTTCTTCTAATATTCACATTGTATTACTTTTGTATATCTATGAATCTTTCTCTAGTATTATTTGTTGGAGTTATTTTCTTTTATTCTCTTATTTATTTGTATTTATTTTTGAGAATGGTATTTTGTATTTATATTACTTCCAGCTAGATAAAATTTGAAAACTTATGTACTATCTTTTAATAAAAGATTAGCAATTGCTATAATTTCATGAGGATTTTGAATTATCAATTAGCAATTGCTATAATATCATAAGGATTTTTTACTAGCAATTTTAATATTAATTTATGATCTCTTTAAAGTTTATTGGGATTTGATAGATTATATATATAAATTCAAATACAATAAATAAATTAAATTATGTATAACTAAATCACTTTGAGATAGTTATTGATTACCACTTTACAAATAACTAAATCATATATTCTCAAGAATCAAATAAGGAGATGGTAGCTTAATATTGAAGATACAAACAAGATTAAATGAATCAACTAGTATGGCTAGAGAGAAAAGAGGATTTGATTTAAGTTCTAGTGATGAAAACATCCTTGATAGAAAATGATCTATTTAATTATGCATCAAACCAAATGAAAAATTTGAGAGAAATTAAAGGGTGAGTGAAAGAATTGAGAAAGAATAATATATTCAAAATAAAATTACTTTATAATGCACCTCAATTTATACACAATTATTAATTTATAATGCTATGCTATGTATTGCATTTTTTATTGAATTAAAATTTTATTAGTATAGAATCAATTTGACGAAAATAGTTAGAAAAGTGTCAATTGAAGAAAAATAATAATATAAAGACTCAATATATATATATATATATATATATATGAATAAAAGTCAAGGGATTTAATAGAAAATTTTGTGATAATCCAGAGGCTTCAAATGCATTTAGCCTAATTTTTTAATAGAAAATTAAAGCGTTTCATTGACATGGATGAATGGCAGAATTTTTACGGCGTATATTTACCCTTAAATATGCTCCATGGATTATAATGATGCATTAAGAATGCACGAATCAAATCAATCTATGCATTCTGCAAACTCAAAATAATTCAGTGCAAGAGGTGATACATCATTCTTCTTTCCTGCCTCATCACTCTCCAACTCCATTCAATTCAATACTACACAATATATTTCGTTCAATCCAATAATACATACAAATTTTTAAAGTTGGAACTCTTCTGTTCTTTTTCGAATAATGCTTCATATAGCCAAGAGTTATATTTTTTTAATATTAATAAAAATTTATTCATAAAACATAAAAACAAATAAAAATATTAAAAAAATAAACAAATAATACTCATCCGCCCCAATATTATAGATCATATTTTATTTTTTTAGAAATTTCAAAAGATAGATAAATTTTTATGTTTAGATGTTGATTTAGTTATAAATTGTCACATTTATCCTTTCATTAATTGTCAAATTTATCGACACTAATAATTAAATCTTTCTTAATTATTTTACGTTGCAATTTTTTATACCTCTTTTTTTATTTTTTTTAATATTCTGTAATTAATGAAATATTACAAAAAATGAAAAGTTATATATTACCCAACTTAAAATAAATGAAACGATTTTTTAACTAAATTTCATAAAATTCCGTACATTACAATAAAAGTATGAAATGATATTTTAGTAAAAAAAGTAACTATTAAATAACAAAACTATTTTTCTTAATCATTGTGTACAAAAAATGGCCTGAGAAGAGGAGTAATATTATTATATACCCCAATTAATGGCAAATATGACTTTGTTGAACTACTAATGCCAAATAAACAAATAATAATATTATTATTATATACTCCAAATTAAATTTTACAATAAAAAGGTAAACAAAATAATAATAAAAATTAAGGCTAAATATCCAAAATCAACGATAAATAGAAAATTAATGTTAAAAAAATAACAAAAATTAACATTAAAAAGTATAATTTTCGAGATATGGAAAATTAACGTTAAATATTAAAATTATATACTAAATATTTTTCTTAAATGTACGGAAATGTTGATGTAACTAAATGCCACACCTAAGAGCGCCAGTAAACAAATCAACAGTTCCTCCCTAACTCTACATCCACAACACAAGTTACAACCTTGCTTCAACATCTTTAGCTGTATTCTTTATTAAACTGTCCGATAACTGAAAAAAAAAAGTTGAACTATTTTTACAAACGCAACACCTCACCCACTATCTCCACTCCCCAAATCCCTACCCTCTCTCTCACTTCAAAACAATAAAAATAAAAATAGAAAAAGGACAAATAAACGAACGAAAAAAGTCATTGCTATACCTATGACGCAATACTCAAAAGGCACATATCATACAGGAAGCACATCAGTCCTATACAAACTCACACAACACTTTTCGTCCATATACAGATATACCAATGCACTCCAGACATCACATATCCACCTTGCTCGTAATAACATCATACACAACCACAAGCCCATGTCACAAGCACCCAAGCAGCCTGCAGCCCTCTTCAACCTCACCCGTATTCAGTCTTCCTAGCTGCTCTTCCCAGAGGAGACAGCTGTGATTGCATCTTCCACCTTAACTCTGATGTTGGTGGCGCTCTCTGACATTGAGCTGGCTTTATCAGCTTCAGGCCCTTCTTTACTGGGCTCATCCACACACACAACTTGAGCAAAACTCTTGGACATTTGCTTCACGAAATCACTGGGTAATGCAACAGAATTTCTGTGCTCATTTTCTCCAACTACAACAGAAGCCATCATGCTCACTTGCTGTCTGGCCTTGCGTTCTTGCATAGCCTTCTGTCTGTCTTCATAAAAGTCAAAATCATCTAGAATTGACATCTCAGTTTCATAGTTCTTAAAAATGTTCAACATCTCAACACCCTGCCCCAATTTCACCTGCAACATTTCAGATTTGATAGTCAGGCATAGAAAGCAGAAAAATAAAATCATAAGCCCTGCATTACTACAATAATGAAAACAGATTTATGCACTCTCTCTAACCAACAGCCAAAAATCACATTATTTATCTAAACACTGAACTTAATCAGGTAGCTATGTAAAAAAATAAGTGTTGATATTTGTGAAAACTGAAAACTTCAAGGAACTGTTGGATGGGGAGATTTCACAGGGAAAGCAGAGATTACTGAATATAATATAGAAACAGAGATTGCTGAATATACTATAGAAGCCTGCAGGCGATTGTGGGGTGTATTTTTAAGTGGCAACCCCAGAGTCTAGATGGCTGTAAGCCAAAAAAACACTAACCAATTTTGAGACTGGGTCATCCCTAAAACATGAAACCGTTAAGCAATCGTGATTACTTTAAATTCCAAGGAATTTCTACCTCCTGTGTGTCTCGACTGTTAGTGACAGGCTTGTTGTCATTATTTTCCAGCACGATGTGACGAAACTGACTATTTGGGACATCTTTAATAATATGCCACTTCAAAGAGAACTGCCCACTCCACTTATCTTGCTGCCAATAATCCAGACTCTTGTCAAAATCAACAGGTCCAACCATCTCAGCAACCCCACAGAACTGAGCACTAGCATTCACCTGTAATTAACCACAATGAGAAAGATTTGCTAGATTGTTGAAGATAAAAAAACAAGCAACATGAACTAGAAGTCCAGAAGCAACAACAAAGATACAGCAATTACAGTTTCCTTCAAAGTTGGGTAGGACAAAATTACAACCATCAGGCAACAAGAAATCTGTGCACTTACATAGACAATGAAGCAATGGAAAAAGTATTTTCCAACTAGTGACAATAAAACAAAGAAGTAACATCTTTTCAGACCTTTAGACTTCAATAGAATGTTCATTGATAGTGGAGAACGTTCCACAAAAGATGTTTACTCTAACAAAAGCAAACAAACTACACAGATCTCATCAAATTCCGATTAATTAGGAGAAAGTCAAAAGCCACAAAACAGTTCTGGAAGAAGTGTTCTTCAATAAAGATAAAATGAAACAAAAATGACACTGCATGAAAATAATATTTAATCTGACATCACTCTGATTTTTAGCGACTCACTTTTTTAAACAGTGCCAAACAAAAAAAGGGATTCATAAATAATTTTTTCCTTTTCCTAGATTATTAACCTTCAATATGATAAATGCAGCCCAAGGAATCCTATTTGAGAACCTTCATTCATCACAAATTCATGCAATCATTATTTAAAAGGTTGCAACACTGTTTGAGAGCCTTCATCCATCACAAATTCATGTAAATATCATGACCTATCTCCCAACATAGTTTACTATACTATGAACAATTGGGAGTAAGATATTTACCGAAAAGAAAAGAAACACCGGACAAAAGTCATGCTTTTCTTTAGCTTCATGATAAGCAGCATCCAATTTTCTGTTCCCATTTGGTGTGCTGGCCCACACACCATACTTAATGCTCTTGTGCACATTATCTTCACTGTATGATTTGATGATAAAGAACTTAGCATCCTTGTATTCAGTGATAAAATCTGGTTGGTTGTATGACTCGTCATGGATCTTAGCAATTGATTTGTTGTATTTGTTATTATCAACAGAAGTAAGTTCGGCTGTATTTTGACTCTTAGGCTTGGAGGCCCTTGGTCCTCGGTTTTGCTCGCTAAGGATATCAAGACCACCATTACAGCCACATAGAGAAATACTGGCCCGGCCCCGTCTTCTGCTGTTTTCAAGAGAAAGCCAACCGCGATTGTTTGTCCCCATGCTAGATATGGATGCACTTCCAAAGCCAGAACCCTGGTTGAAACCACTGTGGACATATCCTCTAGTGTAGGAGTTTGAACCAGATCCAACACCATAGAAAGATCTTTGTTGTTGAGATGCCTGCAAGAAGTTAATTTGTCTGTTTCAGTTGTAAAATCATAATCCTACCCTTCTAACACTGTACCCCAGAGGGTAATACAAGTGCTCACCACTATCAACAATTACAATTATCTGGTTATACCTGAAAATATATGCACAAGATAAGCTACAGCTTCAGACTGGATTACAATAATGATCAACACCAATAGTTATCGGCATCTTACTGATTATCGTACACAAATACAAGTATAAAAGTTTGAATTTCATCATTCAAATTTGGCAGCAGGAATCTTTGCCCCCTTAAACCATGATGGCATGACATAATTATTGATATCAAAAGGTAATGGTTCCCAGCCCTCAGGTGGTGAAAAGTAAGACACCCAGCTCCCCAGCACAGTTCGATCGTCCACATGCAATGCATACTTGTTATTGATTGTGTAAAATAGTAATGCAAGTTATTGGATGTGCTTTCTCTTCTACCTATCAAAATGGTGAACAAATAAATAATTTGAACATTGGGGACAAATATCCCCAGAGAGCATGCATTTACAAGGCAAGAGAACAAACCATTGCTATATTCTGCCCATATGACCCAAAAATGCCAATGGGCTGTGGAGAAACTGCAGGTGATAAAGGAGTCAAAGGCCTATGTCCATCAGAGGGTTTTGACCAATCTGACAAAAGTCCTCCAGACCTCAATCCATCAAACCCCTGCTGCAAATCATGAAAACCAAGAGTACCAAGATTTGTAGGAAAACTACCCCTACCAAAGGACCCCAGATGAGGGGGATAACTAGGTCTTGGGCCAAAAAGCAAGTTATCACCTTGTTGATCAATACTTGCTAAGGTATTGAACTCTGGTTGGGAAATTGGTGTTTGTGAATAGGGTGTACTGGGAGGACCTAACTGCTGATAATAAGCTGGGCCCGTAAATGGAAATTGCTGTGGGGAGTATAACTGACCATCTCCAGCTACAGAAGGCAACGGTGTTGTGACCGGAGAATATGGCCCATAAGGCACTTGTGGAACATAACTGAATCCAGCATGGAATACAATTGAGCCATTGTCGTTGTAGACACCCTAAGGAAGACCAAACTTAGCAATGAATATAGCAAGTGAAATTTATGAAAGAACATGTAAAAGAATCCAAGGGAAAGAAAAGAGTACTCACAGGTGATCCAATTTCCAACCCTTCAGCATTGACATATGGAGGATATTCATCCCATTCACTAATGGCATTGTCAAAACCTGGTTGATATCATAAAAGAGAACAATCTCATTGATTGAAATCAGAAATCAACAGAAGAACAAAAATACTGCAGCTCAATTAAAAATGGCCAGGGGCAGGCTCTGCCAAACCCATACCTGTCCCACAACAAAATATCATACATGCCCGACCTCAGGGGTAAAGGGGATTTGGTCTCACCCATCCCCATTTTTTCCTTTAATTTTTCTCTTTATCTTACGGATTTTATCTTTCATTTCCACCTCTGCATGAATCAATAATTTTTCACCTGTTACCTATGATTATCTTTATGAGCAGGTACCTAAGCTTCCCATATTCAAGTCTTCCAACATGGACCACACAAATATTACCCACCTCTATAGTAGAAGGCTTCTGCTTGAGGGGCAAAAACATTAGGAGCATAAACCGTGCGATCTCCAGGTGAACCAAAAGATCCTAAGCGACCAGTGTTGTCCCTTTGATGACCTATAGCAACAGGATCCTGAGAGGAATTGGGAGAAATTGATGTCTCATTTTTTGTAGAAAGAGGCTGATAAGAAGTTAACAGATAAGGGTTGTCACTAAAGTATTTATTTAAACTAATCCACAAGGAAGTAAACACTAACGTAATTGAGATTGAAGTGTTTATAAATCTACCTGCTCCTTCATGTTATCTGGTTCAGCAGGTTTCTCTTCTGCATCCATGATCAGTATGCTCAGAGACTTAGTAGAGTCTTAGAAACACAAGCAGTACAAATTATTGACCAACCAAAGCTAAAAGTGTGGATAGCAAAACTTGAAGCTATGAATATGTGCGCACAAATCCACACATGCACACCTATGCACACATGATAAATGGAACAACATGAATATTTGAGAGTGAGAAGAAATTGTTTCTACCAATAATCTCAGCACTAACACTATGTACAATCAAGAAGAAAAAGTTAGAATCACAATGCACAGCTCCAGTATATGATAAAACAAAAGGGCATCATTAGCAACCAAAATCTAAACATGAAAAATGCTTTAATCTATTAGAGATCCCAACTTGAGATCAAACTTAGAAGCTATCATTTGAAATCTAGAAGCACATGAAACAAAGTTTACTGAATTCTAGAAATCATTGAAGCGTCACTTAAGCCAGCAACCATAAGTATTCATAAATCAATAAGATAGTAGCAAAAAAATGAGTAACAGGGCCTAATATATGTTAACGCTTCACCAATTAAGTAATCTTGTTTCTTCTGTCCTTAGTCTATGATTGTGCATTTTAACTTTTCTATTAATGAGTTAATGATAATGAGTCAAATTCAATTTTAACACAAATTAGTTTTGGTTCATCAGCAAAGAACATTTTAATTGTAGCAGTCCTCTTAAATGAAATCCCCAACCTAACAATTGTCTAAAGCCCCCACAGATGATGCAAAGAGTTGGAAGGAAATTTGATTGATTTGAAATTCTCCAAATTTTCAGTAGTTCACTTATCATACTTTAATATGGTGTTTTGGCCTCCTCCCATTGGTGAGATGAGTATAAAATCTGCAAAACAAATCCCAGAACAATAGGACATGGAAACCACAATGGGATGCGCAACGAAGCAATTAACTTTATTTCAATTCACAGAAAATGACATCCAATGCATATCCTGAAAGGCTACTAAAAGAAACGGAGAAGACACTGATATAATTTGGCACGTCTATCCATCTCCTGAAAGACGCTCGACTTTGTTCGCAATATAGGGTTAAAGAAACTAGTATTTAACATAAACTCCACAATCATTTTGTACGAAATATTGTTAATGCGTGATAAAGAAAACCTAGAATACAGGGTGATCATTGCCACCTCGCTACACTCACATCTCAGATCTCAGCACAAAAGACCTATGTATCTAGATGCAGCCCAGAACAAATAAATTGATCAAGTAACAATAACAGAAGAAGAAGAGGAAGATAGAACACAAAAATCCCAGAAAACACAAACACGTCATAGAAAGTTAAAAGCGCAATCAGATTCGCGCACAAAAACAGACGAAGAAGAGAAAAAGAATTGGCATCACATGAAGAAGAAAGATATCCTCTAACTAATCGAGTTTCAGATGAAATATAGACAAAGAAATCGGAAACCATCAATCAAATTAAAAAAAAAAAAAACGCAAAAGAGAGAGAGAGCAATAAGTAGATCAAGAACAAGATTACTAGTATGTGTATAAAGCTAGATGGGAGGGAATAGTCCAAAGTACCAGTGGTGGTACGATCTGGAGTTTGAGATTGGGTTGCCGCCATGAATCACAGCACAGGCAACAAGATCTCTTCAAAACTGCCACCAGAATCTACGCTTAACAACGACGACGACGACGACGACGACGGTAGGTAATATCTATTATCGGCACAGAGTATAGATAGTACTATATTTAATAAAACTAAAAAAAAAGAAAAGAAAAAAATTTTGTATTATTTAGCAGCAAAAGAAAGAAGAAGAAGGGTCTTGCTTTTCTTTTTATTCGTTCAGTTTGATTTACTCATATTAAATAATTAATTTAATTAATATGAAAAAATGAGTTAATGTTAATAAAAATAAAATATGGTGTATTGAATTCAATTGGGTAAGCGAGGCCGTTAGATTAGACAACGGGCGCATGGAGAAATGTGTTTCCACTCTCTCTTTTAGAGAAATTCTAATGTACAATAGTTCACCAAACCAATTAATCACAATAATTTTTTATATTTATAATTTTTTAAAATCATTATTTAAAATATATTGTGTAGAAACTCGTTATTAACTAGTTCATTATTTAACAAATAAACTCACGTAATTAAAGAAATTCCTATTTTTAGCCCACCCACCTTAATCTTATTTTTTTTCTTGCAAAACAACCAATAAACGTATATTTAAATTTTCAAGAAACAAAAAAAGAGATCAGCTTTTCAATATTAAGCTATTATTATGTCAAATTTAATGTTAAATTTGACAGTGTGCCATATAAACAATGGAAATCACAGTAGAATGAGTGAGGTCAAGATCAAAATTGCTAAAAAATTTTAGTTGATACTAGTGATGTTGAATAGTTGTTGATATTCACAATAAAGCCACCACAAAATGCTAATCCAAACGCTTGCGTTTCTTCTCCCACAAAAGAAGATCCAGTTGTAGCTCTCATTACAGGATACATAATTGACAGGTTGAAAGCTAATATGGCTATTAGAGTCAACAACATGGCAGCACTTGGAGTTCAAGCCTTTCTATTCGGAATTCTTGCTAACCGCATAAAGGTGATGATTCATATATTTTAAATTCAAATTTTATGTTACATTTTAAAAATATTGTATATATAATTAAAAATTAATGTACATATATTTCAAAATATATGCAGTATAACACTAATATATCTGTATTTCAATATATATACAGTTTAATATTAATATATATACATTTTAATACTAATATACACTAATTTGGATTCATGAAACAATGTGGATATTTGTGAAAAAATAATGATGTTCTTTTTCCTTTTTTCCTAAAAACAATAAAAAAAAAATTTGTGCATCATCTCAAAATTTCCTTTTTTTTTTAAACAAAACTAATTATGAGATCCTCAAACTCTTAACTTTATTCTATTGAATCCTTATAATATTAATATATTCTAATGGCCCATATACTATTAAAACTAATCATTTTAAGTCCTTTTTTAACAATTTGTCAACATGTCTTTCAATCACTTTATGAGCGCGTGAATAACTCGGACATACTGATTTTTTTGTGCAAAATCCATTATGAGGCTCTTGAATTTTTAACTTTTAATATTAAGCCCTTATAAAAATCTTCAAGATGGATCTTATATCCATGTGTAAAAGACAATATAACGGCATTAGATAATTGAAAGACATGCGTTGATAAATTGTTAAAAAAATGGTTTAAAATGATCGATTTTAATAGTTCAAGACTCAATAAAACAAATTAAACTTATAAGAGCTCAATAGAATAAAATTAAAAATTCGAGAGTCTTAGAATAGATTTTGCCTTCTTTATATTGATTTTTTTTTTTTTTTTGAAACTATCTTCTTTTTATTGACAAGTAACTAATTATAAGTACACGGATATGCCAATGCAAGCATACCTCTTATCGATAGCCCCTTTCTGTTCTTCAACTTGGTTTGATCACATTTCTCATGTGAAAGCTCAGTGGGTTGTCTCACATATACTTGCTTAACTCTCATGCGAAAGCATTCCTTCCTCTGGAGTCGCATTTTACTTTTGTTGGTAAAAATTCCAGCCTGATACTGGAAGAGCAGAATAATTGATAGTATTCCATGAAAAAATATTATGGTTATATTTGGAATGTAATCAACATTCCATTACTATATTTAGTTATGGAATTGAACATATTAGTATATTCACCATTTTGTTTTTTGTATTTGTTTAATCCATATGGAATATAGTGAAACTTAATTTTTGAACGGAAACACATTTATATGTTTACTTTATATAAGATTATATTTATTTTAATAAAAAAATATTATTATTAGTTATGTATTAAAAATATATAAATACTTTTTAAAACAAGAGTTGAAATAAATGGTCAAATTTTCTTTATCACCATCTGTTTTTTTATATATATAATTAATAATATTATCAAAAACCATGGTTGATATATATTGGACTTCAAATTCATTGGTGCAGCAACTCAAAGAATACAAGTTTCCCAGAAGAGTAGCCACATCACACCATCGCGACGTATACAGACCTAAAATTGATAATTATAATATCATACTAAAAGTGATGGTGCATTTTGCATGTGAAATGTGATGATATTTGCATAACTTTTTTTAAATGGAAAGGCCATTCGTTATCTCACTAAGTATTGATTAGTCCATAATGTAGATTCTTTTTACTGAAAAAATGTTTCACATAATCAAACACTCATAAAATATATAATTTAAACCTTATTCCATTACATAGTTGATTACATCTTACTAAACGTGGCTTTGAGACATTACAAATTGTGCAGGCATAAACACATTCTGCTTGTAAAATACAAGGGCAATTCAATTGACCACGGTTAAGCTAACATATCACATGTGGTCTTTATGGCTCTCGTGTCAAGGCCTTTGGTTTTACATGTTTTGTACTGGATACACTGTCCGTCAGCTCACGGCCTCTGGTTTCAAATGGAAAGAAAGAGACGCAGATCCCTGATACAAAAACTACACTCACAAATAGAAGCATTGCTGCAGTTTGATGGCATCCTTGGACCAAACTTACTGCCACTAGAGGGCTTACCATTCCACCAATTCTTCCCATTGAGCTTGCAACTCCAACACCTGTTGTCCTCACTGAAGTTGGGTATATCTACATCGTGAATAAAATAAAAGGTTACAACTGGTCCCAACCACGATACTTTTCCTGGACGAGCATACCAACATGAGTTATGTATAGCATGCATTATCAAGGGCTTATGTAAAACTAATGCTAGATGGAAAGGAGAGAGGGAGAGAGAGATTTGACAATATGTTTAGAGAGCAGTTCATCATAACACATAATATGTCTTAAACCATATTCATGTTAGCCAAAGCCACAGGGATGACTTTCATCTAGGTTTCTACACAATTATGCTCAAGTCGTAAATGGAAAATTTTCAAGGTTAGACATAATTAAATCAGCCTTTAATTTACATTAAGCCTGCAATAGGTAGGCTTAGCTCCTTAATCTAACACGAGTTAAACATCCCAACATAAAATAAGTTATTTTACAAACACAAAATGAAATATATATCATTGACATTATCCTTAAAAGACATAGCTAGGAGGTTGCATAAGCAACAGCAATCAAATGTAAAAAAAAAATAATAATAATAATAAAATAGAGGACTAATCAACATATTATTACAGATAGAAAAGGCAGTTTGTACCTTTAACAAAATGTCTTGCTCCTTTTAACAGATGAGGAAGTAGAGAGGTTATTGCCAATGGATTCAACAGATGAGATAATTTGATTTTTCTTAAATATTCATCCTTTTGTCCGCGAGTTTTAAAATTCTACTCCTTTAAATCCAGTCTCTAGGACTAGAGATATTATAGAGATGCGCATGCACACGTGTGCCGCCTCATTATCTAGTTTTCTAGAACAAGGGGCTCTAAATAACTAGTGATACTCGTCTTCAGACTAGAGCATAATGTGCTCAAAGAAAAATAAATATATAATAATGTCAGTTCTAAGAAGGCAACAAGGAAATTCAGTATTTTCAATTAATTCTTCATGCATATATATATATAACACTTTTTTCACAATAAATAATTATTATTGAGTGAAAATTCATTTCCATTGATTTACCTCTGGAGCATAAATATAGACAACGGTGAAGGTTCCTGTGATGCATATTCGAGCTCCAAAGAGAAGGGCTGTTGTTAGAGCAGGAGACCGATGGACCACCAATGGTAGCAGGAAGATGCAACACATGAAGAACATAGCTGCCATTGACAGTTTACGACCAAATCTATCAACTGTGAGAGCTGATAGGACAAGCCCCGGAAACTCTTGAAACAAATTAAAGCTAAATGTCATTAAGCTGCATCTGAGGGAGCTCAAAAATCACCTTTGTCATACAAAAAAGCATTATTCTATTTATTACATGATCTTACCTGCAACACTAGTGATGAAAACATCTGTGTAGTTAACACTGCCAGACTTTTGTGAATGCACTTCAGTTGGATTGCATTTATTGCTCCCATTGTTCAACTCAGTGGTCAGCAACACAAGGCCATAGTACGAAAATGCATTCCCAAAAAATACAATCCATAAGAGAATAGTTGACCTAACTAACTTTGGTGAAAGAAGCATTAACAGGGATTTTAAGACCCCCAAGTCAGAATCCTTCCACCTGGGAAGATGATGGATAACATCCTCATCTTTATCTTCTGACAGAGAATCTCCACCCTCTGCTGGAGGACTCTTCTCTTGTAGTTCAATTTCATGGTCGGTGACCAGAATACCAGGAGGCAATCCTTTTTCATTTAGTTTGGCTATTTTCTCTAAAATCCTAAGAGCATCATTCTTTCTACCTTTCAAGCATAAATATCTTGGTGACTCAGGTGTCAAGGTGTAAAATATAAGGAGAAGCAATGAAGGCAATGCAGATAGAGCAAGTAACCACCTCCAACCCAATCTTGGCATGATAATCTGCAAATGTACAGCACAAAAATGAGTTCAAACCCCTTTATTAAGGTATCTTACTATAAATGATCCATGGCCTAAATTCTAAGAGAAGAGTTTGTCAAAATTTGAAGAAGAGTATGTTCTTGAACAATTAAAAATTACAGTGAACAATTAAATTAGTTTTAAGACATCCAGAACATTCCATGCGGGCTACAGTGAATTGCTAGCTAATGTTGCCAAACTTCATGGAATGAGATGAAAATTAATTGCAATACACTGATATTGAGGGAAGGCAGAAAATTTTTTGGAAAAGCACAAAACTCCTGAGCAGTATGCCCAAATAGATGAGACTTAAGATGAAAGGGGATTTGAATTAGATTCAAGTTTGGTGCTTATGATATATGGATTTTCTTCTCTTGCATAGATTTATTAAATAAATATTAGGTTCCATGAATGCTAAAAATATTTATTTGATGATCACTTTTCCCATGAATGCTAAAATATTTATTCGATGCTCACTTTAAAAAGGGTGTAGTTCAAATACAATATAAAATTTGGTTACATAAAAATTTGTCACATCTAAATCCTTTCATGCTTTGAACTGAAATACAAATCTTAGGATTTCAAAATTTCTATTCAAATACAACCCATCAGATTTTGGATCTATTTCCCACATCTGCTTCAATAATGTTCTGGGTCAGATATCACTCAGGACACCAAGAAAAATAAATGAGAAGTAATACAAGGAGTTGAAAGGCAAACAAAAGCTACGAACAAAAATAGAGAAGATAAAATTGCTAGAAGAAGGAATATACATACATCCATAGCAAGTACAACAATATTTAGACACTTTTAATACAAAGCAAAAAAATTCCCCAAATTTCAGGGTTCTGTGGCCTTATCCACCGTATATTTGAACTTAAGCATCAGAAATTGTTAAACAGACAAAAGTTAAGGCAAAAATCTTTTACCAGTGCTGTGAAAGCCGAACCAAAATGAACTATATAGCATGTTGATGGACGAAAGGGTACCACGCCAACATAAAAACTCAATTTTGCAAACACTAACCAACGGGTAAGCAGACTAAGATTAATATAATAAGAAGGTGATACCAAAAAATAACGATGAAATCACAAGTATACCCATGCGAGAGCAGCCTCCAGAAGTGTTCCAATAGTCCAGAATCCTTGAAAAGCAACCATCCAAGTGCCTCTCTTTGTTGCAGGTATAACCTCCAAAAACCAGGCTAAAAGTACAGGACCGCCTCCCAGACCAAGCCCAACCAAACCACGAAAAAAAATCAATGCAAAATAGTTTGGAGCAAAGGAGCTCAAAAATCCAGCTCCAGAAGTAACTATTGCTGTAACCAGAAATCCCTTCCTGAACAACACCAAAGACTACGTGCGTGACCAGGCAGTAAGGTATTAAAGTATTAGTACAAGAAACAAAGGAGAGAGACAATATGAACTCGACAGTTCTTTCAGGAGAGGTATGGCTAAAAACCAGATTATGCATCAGCCAGAAAAGTTGCACCATATGTAATTTGACAAAAAAAAAAAAAAAAGAAAAAAGAAAAGGAATAGTCATAGAAAGATTAATATATGCTAGATCAAGGTAATAAGGGACCTATTTTGATGATCTTTTTCAACCGAATCTTTTAATATATAAAACAAAATGGAAACCTTGAATCTACTCCACGAACTGCAACAATTCCATAATCATGTCACTGAAAACAAATCCATATGCAAGATGTTTGCACAAATTGGGAGGAGTTAAACAAAAGCATGACAGAACAGATATCAATCCCATCTATCCAGTCCCTTTATTCCATTATAAACAGAAAGTCAGAGAGAAACGCTTCACTGGTTTCTAACTTTTTAAAAATTTTCAGTTTCAGCTGTCACTTTCCCCATGCCAAGACAGTTTGAAAAAGCTCACACATAAATGGAAAGGAATAATCTGATATGTAATCCATATAGCGATTGCAAAGTTATCTACATATTGTGAATAACATGTCATTTGTAAAATACAAAAGGATGTGGAACTAAAATAGTTTGTTTATTATTTAATCTCTTTTTTGTTTTTTTTACTGAAACTAAAAACTAAACAAAGCAGTAGATAAAAGGATACTGTTGAATATGTGACTAATTAAGGGGGACAAGACAAAGAGATGTATAAAATATAAATGAAAAAAGAAATTGAAGAAAAAGAAATTATAAGAAGCCAACCTTCTTCCATATTTGTCTGAAACTAAGCCCCATGAATATGCTCCAACCAGCATACCAACAAAAACAACACTGGTTATCAGGCTTTCTTGATGAGAAGTAAGACCCCATTGACGCTGAACTGCTGGTCCTATAAAAGAGAGAAGCATCATCTCCATTGCCTCCGAAATCCAACCCATGCCAGCATAAAGAAGCACAAGGTATTGGAATTTTCCAAACCCTATTGCCATAAGTGCTTGATCAACAGTGTATTCCAAGCCTCCATCTGCCATCTAAAGTTATAAAGAGAGGAAGATAGTTGATTGAAATAGCAGTAGCAAAAAGAATACTATATGGTAAGCAAAAAGAGCTACGAATAAATAGATGAATTAGTTGCCGTGGCCACCAAAGGGTGCAATAATTTGGGCACATGAAGGAGTGAATAATGAAAGCAGGTGTTAAAAAATACATGCCTTCTAAAATGCTTCTGATAAATTATTTTGCAGAAACAACAGATAGGTTTTGAATGCGTGAACATTTTAATACGATTCAGAAATCCTCCAAGAATTTTAAAGTCAATACTGACCACCTCATCCACCGAATGATCATGGTAGTAGCTGATACTTTAAAAAAAAAAAAAAAAAGAAGAATAAATCCTCTTTTCCTGTTTGCAATTAAAAAGAAGGGGCCAAAAAACAAGAAAGAGGCTTTCGATAATCATAATCTCACAGGTAATTCATCCTAATGATGAGCATGATGGACACAGTGCAGCTTCTAATTGTGACACAATATTGTGTAGGGTTAATCAAAGAATTAAACAACAATAACAACAGTATCAAACGGCAGCAAAAACAATAAAATAAAGTAGAAAGAGGCGGGGATGACGACAAGCCTTACCTTATCCGGGATGATAAATGCGGATCGATCTTCATCTTCTTCTTCTTTTTTCTGAAAGGGTAAGGCGGTCTCGGGCTGGAAGTAACGATGGAGACGATGATGAGAAGTCAAATAATCAAACAAACTCCCATTTCCATTTTGATTTTGATTGCTGATTGATAGCTCTGCTGTTTTGTTTGTTTCGTTGCTCATTTCACAATTGAATTGGTCACGCAAATCCAAAGCCAAATTAACGGTTTTAATTGATTCCGAATTACCTTGTTTTTCAATTTTGTAAATGGCTCGTGTCACCTCTACGCATATGTTTGCACATCTGCATAAGTTCATGTTTGACAAGTTTTTTGGTTAACTACTATCAACTCCATATGGTTTACCATAGTTAACTAACTCATTCGTCATCTTTTAAATATTATACAATTTAATCTTTTACATTTATTTCTATTATATTAACATTAATTTTTCATTAAAAATCTTATAATTTTAATTATAATCTCTTTATAGTTTATTATATTTTTATAAAAAAAATTGTTCTAAGAAATTAATGCAAGTTTTTGGAAGAATGAAACTAAGCAAAGTATGCAATCTTTATGGAATCCCTATTGAGATGTAAAATATTTAAAAAATGTAGGGACAATTTGGTTAACTCATTTGTTTAACAAGATTTTGATTTTTAAAAAGATGTTGGATGAATGAAGAAAGAGTATTTTAGTTTCAATCTTTAAAAATAAAAGAGATATCTAAAGTTGCTCTAACTATAGAAAGATTAAGTTTACGAACCACACCTTCAAGTTATGGGAGGGAATGGTGGAACCACATTCGATATTGTATATCTATCTTGGTCAACCAATTTGGCTTTTATTGCAAATCGATCCACTATGAAAACAATCTTTTTTAATAGAAGTTTAATGGAGAATTATAGAGATGAAGAAAGATTTGCATATGGTATTCATCGATTTAGAGAAAGCCTATGATAGAGTCCCACAAGCAATATTGTGGCGTTAGAGCACAAAAATGTGTCAATTAGATATATTCAAGTAATAAAATACATGTAAGATAGAACAATCACTAGTGTATGTACAGTTGGATCAAATATAAAAGACTTTCCTATCATAGTCAAACTATATTAAGGATCATCATTAAGTTTTTATTCTTTCACTTTAGTCATAGATGAATTTACAAAGGATATATAAGAGAACATTTCTTGGTGTATGATATTTGTTGATAACATAATGCTAATATATGAGTAAATTAAAAAGTTAGAGATTTGAAAAAAGACACTAAAAGTGAAGGGTTTTAAAATAAGCGGCACTAAAATTGAGTACATGAATATATATATATATATATATATATATA